>JAVKLA010000054.1:14989013-15043081 GCA_034782735.1 Sagittarius serpentarius | reverse complement strand
TGCAGCGGCTCGCAGCAAGAGCCGCTGCAGGGCTGGATGTGTCCCAGCGGTGGGCGGCAGCCCTGAGAAGGTGAGCTCGGTTTGGGGGGCGGGGGGAGGTGTGTTTCATGGGGGGTGGAGGTGGAAGAGCCCAGTTTAGGCGGGCTGCAAGTGCAAAGGGAGGCTAATTTTCCCTCCTGTGTAGTGGCTGCTGGAAAAGCAGTTTCCCTGGCCCCTCTGTCGCTGTGCTGCACTGAGCGGGTGCACAGCGGAGCTACAGCAAGAGCTGTAGGTGTGCTGTGAGGGCACCTGGGCAGGCTCCCCCCTTGGGTTAGGGGGGTGAGCCGGGTTGCACCTGAAGTCAGGGCGAGATGTGCGTGGCAGCCATGTGCCTCCCCTGGGGCCGCGTGGTGCGGAGGAGGTGGGTGGCCGGGCAGGGGGTCCGCTCAGGGGTGCGGGATGGGGCTCGGGGCAGGGTGGCCCTGGGCTTTGGCTGTGTGCCGGGGCTGGGGGGCAGGAGCGGCTCTGGTCTGGCTTCTGCCCAGCCGCGGGACGCTGGAGAAAGGCAGAGCAGGGCTGTGTTGGGCATTTCCAGCTCTTCAGGGGCTCGAGGTTTGCTAGCTGCTGTCTCCTAGCAGGGGCCAGCCCATGGCGGGGTAAGTGCCCCAGGAACCCAGTGGTCACCCCGTTCCCTGGGTTCCTGGGTGATGGTGCCGTCCGGCGTCAAGGCTGCTCTCCGAACGGGGATTTTGGTGTCTGCTCCAGCAGAGCTGGTGCTGCTGCCCATTTGAGGAGCCAGCAGAAGCTGCAGGCCGTGCTCCTTACCTCCTGCCTCTCTGCCTCTTTTAACCCCTGAAAGCCTCCTGGGTTTCTGCCTGCTGACGCCAGAGCACTCCCTGGGACGTGGGCGTCAACAGCCCGCAGGGCTCAAAAGCTGCTGGAGATGCTTGTCGCTCCAGATGAGGGAAGGGCCTGTTCTCGTGACGGTACTTGGGGGAGGATAAGGCACAGGGGTTTTTCTCCATGGCTTATCTGTCTTCACTAAGCTCCAGTTTTTGACTTTCCATTTCTGTGATTTTTTTTAAATTATTTTTTTCCCCTCCCCTTCTGAAATTGTTGCATTAGCAGGGCTTCAAAGAGAGCTCTTCAAAATAATTATCCCAGATCTCTCTAGTGGATTTGCCACGTGATGGTGCGTCTGCATGGGTGTATTAATAGTACCATAATATTATACATCAGTTTTCGTCCTAAAGCACTTCACGTGCTGAGGGGTGAAGCCTAAACAGAAAGATGTGGCAAGCGAAATGTAGCTTTCTGCCTTGCCTGCCAGATCCCTCAAAGCCATGGGGTGTGGGGGGAGCCTTTTTGCTGGTCTTGCACCAAACCTGAGTTTGCCCCCCTGAATGCCATTGAAGCCCCCCGGGCTTGGCCCCGCTGCCTGGTTCGCCCCACTTTGCGGTTGGGTAGGTCTGTTCTGCGCCGCTCTGTTACCGAGGCTGGTCCTCGGTGGGCTCCCTGCCTCTGATGCTCTTGCTGCAGCTGATTGCCTTGCCGAGCTGCAACCAGCAGTCTGCATCCTTCCCCCTTGCCTGTTCTTCTCGCTAAAGACGAGCTGCGTGGGGCTGGCTGTCCCTGCAGCCCAGCAGCGGGGTGTCAGCTGTGGGGTGTCCCTCGCTGAGGCCGGGTCAGGCGGTTACTAGTGGTCTGTGCTGGGCACCGCTTGCGAGGGCAGATGAAGTAGGATCCGTGCTGTCACCTTCCTGATGGCTACGTCCCGCAGCCGCGCTGGGTGGGTGCCCTCTCCCACTTCCCCAGGGCCACGCTTGGCTTCGGTCTCTTGCCGCTCCTCCTGTGTGAGCCCGCACGAAGAGGAGGAGCGTTGCGCTGCGCTGGCAATTCGGAGATGGGGATAAGCACGCTTTAATCTCTCAAGCTCCATCTCCAAACATCTGCCCTTGCATTTAGGGCTGCGGAGGGTGAATATCACAAGCACAGTTGTGTTTCCTCCCAGACACCCCTCCCCTCCGCGCTGCTGGGCTCCCTCTCCATCCCTGCCCTGCCCGTCAGAAGGGCTGGGAGCCCGGAAAGGGAGGCCAGCCCTGCGCCCGCTCTGGATGGGCAGCAGATGCCACTGAGCCCTGTGCCATGATGCCACCTTCCAAGCAGTGAGAGCCAAAGTGCCGCAGCGTGGAGGAAACCGCCCTGGGCAGCGGCAGATGATGGTCGGTCACGGGCCGCAGGGCGCGCGAGGGGCTGCACAGCCCCACTATAGCACAGAGAAATGTGCTCGAGGTTTGCTCCCTGCAGCCCTCCAAGGATTTGGGGCTTTGATGGCGTGGGAGGCTGGCCCTTTCTGGGCTGAAACCCGTTCTCTGTGAATACCACCTGGGCTAGAAATGGGGCGACGGCTGCAGCCCTTGCTTTCCGGAGGGGCCAGGATGGGGGAGCGTGAGATCTCTTGCGCAGAGGACAGCTGGTGTTGGGCAAGCGGCTTGTGTAAACCTCTGTTCGCAAGGAGCCTCCTACAGAGGTGAGGCATCCAAGCAGGGCCAGGTGAAGCTTGGCAGCCTGGAAGCCACCTGCGTGCCAAGGTTTGGGGTCAAAACTACCAGGTTGTGGACATTCATATGAATGAGCAATTGCTTAGAGACTTCAAACCCCCTGCTTGTCTCAAAAATGATCGAGGGAAGCCCTGACAAGTCCAGCTGGGATCTCCCATGTGTTTTCCCCACCTGCAGTGGCTTTGGAAAGGGAGCAGAGCAGCGGCACTTTGGGGCGCTGTATGTTGCAGGAGGAGCAGGGAGCACGAAGCACAGCTGGTCAAAATGTGCAGATGCGTTTTGACAGGCTGTCGGCCCTCGCAGCAGAGCTGCCTTTCACAGGAAATCTCCCTTGCGATGGCTTTGCCACCCGCCAAGGTCTGCCCTGCTGGGGTTTGCGTGGCCGAGCCCCTGGCAGTGCAGGGTGAATGTGCCTGGAGTCATTTAAAAGTGTTAAAACTGCAAAGAAGACCCAGGTGGGAAGGATTACTGGTAGGTGTGTGCACAGGGCAGCTTTTCCCCCTCCCTTGTCTCTGTTTCAGAGGTGCAGGTAAGGCTTCTCACCAGCCCTCTGCTCCCCTGTAAGGCTCTGGGTCATTAAGCCCTTAAGAAAGCTGTGCCCTGGCCCCTGCCTCCTCAGCTCGGGCGACGTGGCGGGGCTGGTGTCTACTGGGTGCTCTCCACCACCCAGCCGGTGGGAGGAGGAAGACCCGTTTTGATCCGGGGCTGACGGGGCTTCTCCAGGCTATGTAAAGAGACTCTGCATTTCACTTCAGCTGTCCAGCAACAGAATATATTTAACTTAAAAAAAAAAAAAATCCACAGTATCAAAACACAGCAAGTCACAATCCAATACTCGGCGACATAAATAGGCATAGAAATGGACCTCTGTACCTCCTCAGTTTGGGCTCTGGCACAAAAATGAAAGGCGGGCTCACCATCGGGGTGCAAATAGCACCCATTCCCTCCTTCCTAGGGCAGAAAAACCCAACACACCCAAGCATGGCCAAAACCAAGGAAAGCATGGGCTCGACCCAGAGATGGACAACTTATCCCCCTCCCAGCCTGTGGAGTAGTGCCTGTGTCTGTACATACGTGGTGGGTGGAAAGCAGGGTACGGGTCAGGGTGGGATTGCTTGCTGGGTATTTGGGGGAGTGCTGCCATCATCTCCAGGCAGTGCCGATGGAGGTGAGCCCCTGTTTTGGTCCCAAGCCCAAATGTGCTGCTCCCTTTGACCTGCCCGCTGGAAGCGTCCTCGGAGATGGAAGATGGCTTAAGCTACTCTTGACTTGTTGGTCCTAGAGTCTACGTGAAGCCTTCACAGCCCACTGTACCATTTCGGTGGAGGGGATAGGGAGGGGTCGCTTCCCTCTGGCCAGGGTGGGGGTGCAAGAGAAGCAGGACTGAATTTTAGCCTGGCTGTAGTTATGCATACAGATGACAAGAGGAGGAAGGGTGGCTTGTGGGCGGTAAGGGCTCCTGTGGGATTCACTGTACTAACCCTGATTCAGCTGGTGCCGCTGTCACCTGGGGTGTTGCAGCATGCTGGTCCCACAGGGCGATGGAAAAGTTGACTGCCAGTTTGGAAAATAAATTGCAGCGCTGCCTGAAAGTGCATTGTGTGTGTGAGCATGGAGAGAAGTCAGCTAGAAAATACAGGGCTGTGCTATCATGCCATGGTTAGCAAGCGCGTGGGAGAAGCCATTGCTTTTGACAGGGAGGAATATCAGATCTAGCCAAGCTTATGGCTCTTCTTGTGTCTGGGCTTTAAATGTCGATGAACTCCTGGTGGTGTCTTGTAGAGGATGCGGTTTGGGTTGAAGAGTAATAAAATACACTCTGGCTGGAGTGTATGCATGTACGTGAACCGTAGGGTCATCCCAAAGCAAGCAGGAAGCAAGGCAAGGGTGGAATAAAACAGCCCCCTGGGGAATAATGAGACCACGACTCTTCAGTTTCCCGTCCACGGAGCTCGGCACAATACCCGCTGTGTCACGGCGAGACTACGACAAGGGGCGACTTCCAGCAGAACGGAAAGATCTTTAATAAAATGTGTGACGGTCAATGCACGTGGGGAGGAACATGCGGCTTTGTGTCTCGGGAAGCACAGGATGGGGCAGAGACGGAGGCACCTCGCCTGTCTAACGCTCCCTACCACGCGGCTGCGTGCCGGAGCCGTTTCCGGCACAGAGCCCCGCCGGCCTTCCCGGCTGTCATTGCTGGGCACGTGTGCCACGGCTGAGAGCCATGCCAACCCCCCTGCGGCAGGCGTGGGCAAAGGGCTGGGAGGGCAGGGGCCGTCTGCCATAGCACCTTTTCCAACGTAAGTATGGATCTGGCAACACCAACGAACTTAGGAAAGAAACCATTAACGTGCTCCGCATTGAAATGGTTGGGCTGACCCGGAATGAAACTGGTTTACAACTGGCCACAAATTTCAAAAAGACATTTGGTTTGGTTCCTACCTGGAATTGCTTTCCACTGAGTAATAAATCAGCTGTTCAGCCCAGCTGGGTTCAAATACCAAGGAACTATTTCTTTAAAGCCCTTTTTTTTTTGAGAAACCTGGTTTTCACAATCAGGAAAGAGCAGCAGAAAATACTGTGTCGCCGGCAGATGGGGGTGAAGCAACTGCATTTATTTTTTTGTTACCCACTACCACTCTTTAGCTGTAAAACTTGCATCTAAAATATCTATCTTTGTAAAGCAGATGATGACACCGGGATAGCCTGGTGCCACGCGCCTTCGACCAGATCAGGCGTTCACCGGCTGCGACCTCTAGCCATGCCGGCAAGGAGGCAGGGGCCGGTTTGCAGCGGCGGTGCGGTGCGGTACGGCACGGCGGGCGCTAGCGGGATGGTGCGGCACGGCTCCCGCGAGCCGGGGGCAAGTTACTCGGCCCTGGTGTTGGTGGGTGTCCCGGAGGAGGTGGCCTCCCTCTGTGGCGCTCCAGAAAGAGGGGTGAAAGCGCTGGGTGATTAATTTGGCCCTAAAGAGAAAGACAAGCATTGCTGACGGGGAGGAAAGCTCCAAATTAGCGCGCATACCTGAGTCTTCACTGCGTGGCTTCTTCTCACCAGCGCATGAATTGCGGGCACCATCCACATGCCTCCAGCTTGCTGCCAGCTTCCCCAGCGCAGGCTCCCCAGGAGCCCCCCGAGGGGACGGGCTCTCCCTGGTCTGACCATGGCACAAAGCTCTGGTCTCTTACGAGAGGATGAAAACGGGGCGCGGGGTGTGACATTAAAGGCGGGACTGAGCAGACCCACTCGCCCCCCCCCCCCCGTCCCAGCCCTGCCCTGTGGCTCAGCCTCCCAGCTCACTGCAGCGTAGGGAGACCTGAGGCCAGGCTCAGGGGCTTGCCATTGCCCGAGAGCGTGCTGCTGTTCACACCTGGGCTGGGGGGAGCTTGGGGGTGCTGGTTTTAATCGGGACTATTGGAAAAAGCAGAGGTTTTAATCGTTATTACTGCAGCAGGGCAGCTTTGGGGAAAATGCAATTCGGTGCTTTCGCCCTGGTAGCGAGGTGAATCTACGCAGTTGCTCCTGCCCTAAAGCAGAGAGTGAGAATCTGTCTGGTGCTACTTAAAATCAATTAAGTAAATCCCCACAACAGGCAGAAATAAGGCCTTTTATCCTGGGTGTCCATTTCACAGATTTCAGAGCCTCTGAAGTGGTGTGTTGGCTGTTTTCTTGGCTTCACCAATTTGATAGGCCTAAAATAAAAAAAATTTGTATAGAGCAAAACCTGGAAGTAAACTACAAATCCTGCACCTCTCCTGCACAGTGCTGCTTTTGCCAAACTCTCTCACGCAATAAATGCAGCCGGCACGCAGATGTAACTAAAGCGATGCTCTCTGGAGACCCGCAGCAGTCCCGGGGAGGGCAGAATTTCCATACGGGCCCTTCCCAAACTAATCCAAGTCTCCTGTCCTCCCTAAGGCACAGGGACAGACAGAAAGGCCAGCAAAACCCTGGCAATGCTGGGGAGGAGCTAATCTTGCCACTTTTTGTTCCCAGGGGACCTTTCGTGCAGGTGCTGGGTCTGTGGGACGGGGCGGCTGCTGCTGGTCTGACATCTCATGCCACAGAAGACAGGACTTCTGGCGGCTTAACGCCCAACGAAAACATCAGCTTGTTTAACCCTCCCCAGACTGAGACTTGCTGCACTGCCTGTCCACTAAATGTTTAAATGCGTCTTCTAAAAGCGAATCCATCTTCACAGGCATCGGAGCAAGTTGTTCTTAAGGCCCAGTTAGCCGTCCCTGTTTCAGAGCCTCTGCACCCACAGGCTTTGCTTGGTGTCTTTTCAACACCTCTACCAGCTGGCCTGGTGCAACCTGTCAGCCGTGTCTGCAGAGGCTCCCGCACATCCATCCTGAGACCACGGGACAACTAACTGGATGCTCAGGCAGCGTTTGGAGCTTGCACTTGAACCAGCCGTTCTGTTTTGGCAAACGTGAGGGGTAGCCATTGCTCTTGGTCATCGACGCTTGCTGCAGCTGAGCTAGCAAGTTGTTTGGGTGGCTCGACGACTGGTTATAAACCTCAAAAAGAAGTTCTCGACGATCATAGCAGTGGGTTGTGAAGGTGTTTTCCAGCTGTGCTACTGATTCCCTGTTTGCTGAAGGTTAGGATCCTACTTACCCAAGAGGGAAATGAAGGAGCAGAGCTGCTCTGTCTCACAGCAAATGCTGAAGCTCAATTCTTGCAATCCTGCAAGCCACAGAGCTGCAGATGCTACAGTACGGGTTGCTGAGCAGACGCCCTCTTAACTGGTCCTTCTGGCAGAAATGGTCAAAGAGGATTGAAATTGTTGAACATCACGAGCAGAAATCCTTTGGGTGATTGCTGTGGCAACAGTAATCTTGAGGAGCCCTTGGCTGTAATACAGATGTCAGATGGCTCTTGGGTTCCATCTTTCCACCACTGACCTACTAGGAGCTGATTTTTTTCAAAGTGCTGCTGTCTTGCAAGCCTCTCCTCGGCAAAGCAAGGTAACCCTGCCTCACTGCGGCGCAGCGCCGTGGCAGGATAACCGTCCTGCTTTTCCTCTTGAGCACTTCCAGCCCTGGGTTAACAAGAAGCACTGGCTGGCCCTCGTCTCCCAAAGAAACCCGCTTCACTGCTGCCTGTGTTGTGTGGCTTTTGTCTCTTTAAAAGCTGATGTTTTTTCATCTGTCTTCCTCTAAAATTACAAATGAGAACCATTCCTGTCTGCGCCATGTTACGGATCTTTGCTTTCTGTGGAGCAGCCCAAAAAGCTGAGCGCAGCACCCCCGTTTGGATACAGGGTAGCTGCTAAATACCCATTTCTGGCTGGCCAGCATAGCAGTATGAGCCACCGCTTAGGGTGCGAGGCAAGAGAAACGCAGCCCGAGTTATTCCTGTGGTTCTGCCACGGTTTCGCTTTGGAGAGCGGTGATTTAACCTTACCGCATACTGCTGTTTCTCAGCTGTACAACAGGGATAGGGATGTCTGTCTATCGTCTACAGATGCAGGGGGTTACTGTTAATATTTGGCCAGGACGTGTGAAATACTGCTTTAAAATTAGTCTGAAGGGTCTTCCACAAATCCATCTCATGTTGATTTGTTCCCTCTCCTCTTGCTAACCGTGTGCCAAAAAGCCAGTTTAAACATACGTCTCCTATAGACTATAGGCATTGTAGGACGTGTGCTCAGCGGGGCTTGTGCAGTTTTGCAGGCGTTTAGCTGGGCGTGTTGGCTCAGGCACGCCATGCTCAAACACCGGGTAGTACTCGCACATGCACAAAGGGAATGTGTGCAAAATACACCGCCCTTGATGAAGTCTGGCTTGGTAAAATATCCAATGAGTTGTTTGCGTTACAAATTTGCATCCTTATTATATGGGTTCCGTTTGCTCTTCCAATTAAGGCTGCCAAGATCAGAGGAAGCGCTCGAGCCCCAGCACTCTCCTGGCTCACAGCGAAGGCTGGTGCGCCCGAGGCTCCTGACTCTCTGCCCCTTTCTCCTGTTCAGGCAGCCCAAAGCTTTTTATAGCGCACACCGTCGTCCAAGGGTGGGCTGGAAAAAGTTTTGTCAGTTCTGATGCCTGCGCTGGATAAATGCGCGTGGTTTGGACGGGTCCTGTCCCGCCGCAAGTTAGCTGGGGCTGTGGATTATGCTTTATCATTAGCCCTGGAGAAGGACGTCCTGAGCTGGGAGAGCAGAGGGGTTTTGGTGCTGGCTTTCCGCAGGCTGTGGGCTCACAGCGAAGTGTGGGCAGCAGGCAGGTAGGAAACTTTCCGGGAGGAAAGGTCCTGCATTAAAGCCAGCAGGTCTCCAGCCATCAGGAGAGCACCTGGGGCTATGGGGAGGCTAAGCCATGTTTCCTGCTGGTGTAAACACCAAAGGGGCTTCCGACCCCCCCCCAGCTCCCCGAGGGTATCACCGACAGGTGCCCTGCCCAGCACCGGGCTCTCCTCCACCCTCGGCAGGCGGCCGTCCTGCTCAGTGTACCCCTACGATGCCTCCGAGGGTTCAACACACAGCGCACGGACAACAGCCGGGTGGTCTGCACTTGCTGCCTGCAGAGGATCAGGCAAGGAGACACGCGTGCTCAGGGGCCCTTGCTGCCGTTTGACACCTCAGCTCTCTTTGCAACAGGAGGTGTTTTACCCGACAGGTTCTGCTCTACGTGGAAGATGAAAACCTGCCCTAAAAGAAAACCACCGTGCTAGGAGAGGCCGGGAGCTTGTAGGGCAGTGAGGTTCGCTGCCGTCCCCTTGCCCACCGCCTGCCTCTCCGCGGGAGCGATGGGCTGGAAGCGGGTCTCAGCTCTGTCACCCTCGGGTGGCTCCCAGTTTTGGCAGCGGGCTTGTGTGAAGCTCCCGTCCCTGGGAGGACCCTCCCCGGGCGAGAGCAGCAGCCCGCTTTTGCCCTCTTTCGGCAGGGCTCCTCCCGCCACCTTTTTGGAGCGGAAAAGCAGCCAGGTGCTGCCAGCAGCTCCCCCCGGCTGAGCATCTCTCGCCCTGCTGAAACACCAGCCAGGATCGGAGGGGTCCACCGGGTGCCCAGTTCAGCTCTGCGCATCGTGTCGTCAAACCGCAGAAACACAGCCCTACCCCATCTGGCTACGGGCTTTCCAACCATGACCGCTACCGAGCGCCTGGTGAGCACCAGGGCGCGATACTCGAGCTTTGGGCACTTACCCTGGGGAAGCGGAGCAGGGACACTGCTTCAGCCAGGAGCACACGCCGCGCTGTAAGGGGATCCGTTTCCAAAGCACGGAGACACTGCCAGCAAGTCCCTTTCAGGGGAAGGGGAGGAAGAGTCTCTCTCTCTCTCTCTCTCTCTCTTTTTTTTTTTAAATGTTGGTTCCCCCAGTACTGTTTTTCACTAGAAGCTTTTGGCAGCACATGGCTGCACCCACCGCCCTAAAGGCAAGGTGCGGCGGGGCACCGGTCCCTTGCTAGGTAAAGTCTCCCCAGGGGTGGGCAGGAGGTCTGGTCTTCGCATGGTGCCAGCGGGTGGAAGCGGGGGACAGCCCCAGTCAATTCAGCAGTACGATACGATTTACAGCAAGCACGTTTCTCAAGACATCTGCAAGGACAGAGCTTCATTGAGCGTCATATATACACAGACAGCGGAGGAGGCTGGGCTGAGCCCTCCGCTACTGCGAAGCAGTCAAGGATGGACTCTCGGGGTGGGGAAAAAGTACCACTGGTTTGCTTTTACATACTGTACATATATCTATTAATAGCTCCTTGGCATTTGATGTTCACAGCCGGTTTCCTTTAACAGTGAGCGTAAAAAGGAGGCAAAACATCTTCAGCTACTTCCCCCTGGGAGGAGAGAGAAAGCAGCATCTCCTGCTCCCCCGGCTCAGCTGCCTGCCCAGGTGCCACCTTCGCCAGGGGTGTCTCCTCCTCCTGGCACCTTCCTCCTCCTCATCGGCCGCCCACCGCGTGCTGGCTGGGGCCAGTCCTAACCCACGCCGTGCTTGCCCCATCTCAGCTGCTCAAAAGGATCAGTGCAAGTCTCCGTCGGCTGCTCTGCACCTCCGCTCCGCTGGACGGGCAGATGAACCGGGTTCACACAGAAGGAAACAAAACAAAAGGAAGAAGAAGAAAGACAAAGGGTAATGAAAAGGTCCGTGGCCCACAGCTGCCAAAGGAAATCTCTCGCCGTGTTTCTCTGACCATACTTGTCCCAGCCACTACAGCTGCGGTGGGATCCCCTGTTCCTTGTAGCCTGTGAGGAGGGAGGGGAAGGGAACATGATTAGCGTTAATTCCTAACGAGGACCCTCGGCGAGGCTCAAGCGAGCCACGAGCCTGGTTTACCAGGAGCGGCAAACCACACGGGAGAATGGGGGGGGCTGCCCTGGGGCAGGCTCAGCCCGGCGAGCCGCCCTGCCTTGCTTTAGCCAACACCTGCCCCACGCATCCACCTTCCTGGGCACGGCGGTGCGGCTGCCGGTGGCCAGCCTTGCCGCTGGAGTGCCTGCCTGCCACCGGCCCCGGCGCCGGACAGAGGCACGTCTGCTTGAAGAGGTTCTAAAGGCACAGTAGGTACCGGCGGCCACCAATTCCAGTACAGCCTGCTAACCTAAAACCTTTACACAGCGTGTTTTTCTGCAGCGGAGGGGAAATGTATGCCCTTATACGCTGCTCCAGAGACACTGCCTTTCCCAGGCGCTGACCCGGCAGCCTGCTGGCCGTGCATCCGACGCACTTGCACCTCTGTGAGCGATCTACACCCGAAGCTTCTCCATCCAGAGGACTGCCAGGTAGGAGGAGGCTGGTTTCCTCCAGCCACCTTTAAGTTCCCATGCTGGCTTTTGCTAACGGAGCTCTCCTGCAGCAACCGCTTTGCACTGCGGTTTGCAGAGGTGAACAAACATCCCTTGGAGGAGAAGGGGGACGCCTTTAATCACAGGCTAACGTGTCAGAGTTCAAACACACACCTCAGGATGCCTCCATGGGCCCTTTCCCTAATGATATTCTCACTGCCTTGTTATGCACTTGCTTTGCTCCAGCCCAGCAGAATTACCGGTGCTTCTGTTGGGGCACAGCAGCCATCCAGTGGGACTGGAGAAAACGGAGCTTTCTAACAGCGAAACCAATTGCACCGGGAAACTGCCCAGATCCCTCCTCCTCTACCCCTTCTCCTCTTTCTATGGCCATGGGGCTTAAGGCACCTCCCGGCCAGGGCAGCAAACCCCCGTGCTGGCTCACGCTTGGCACCCGCAGACACTAGGGCCCCGCTGCCTTGCAGCCGCTCGGATGCTGCAAGGGCTCAAGCAGCCTGTCCTGCTGCTGTCACAGCTCCTCCGGGGACTGGGGCCTCACTTTATTTGCTATCCCATACGTAGTGATTGAGGGGAGGCTGCAAATCCCACAGGGGAGAGCTCCTTCCCCCGGGGCGGGGGGGGCTAGGGCAGGGAAAGGCAATAGGAGAGCACCCGCAGCCCTTGTGCTGACACAGGATAATGAGAAAAACATTGGGGGTTTTTTAACACTTTCCTAAGTGGTTGCAATGACTGCATCAGAAGCTTTGCCTGCTTTCTTTTTAAGAGAAGCTGGGAATGTTACTATGACAGTACCAATGCGAAAGGTCTCCTTTTTACAGAAGCAAACAAACTGTCCCTACCTGCACTTCCTGCGATAGTGAAGGTCTCTCAA
Source organism: Sagittarius serpentarius (assembly GCA_034782735.1). Taxonomy (NCBI): domain Eukaryota; kingdom Metazoa; phylum Chordata; class Aves; order Accipitriformes; family Sagittariidae; genus Sagittarius; species Sagittarius serpentarius. Next base: position 15,030,915 of record JAVKLA010000054.1, on the reverse strand, counting down.
ATAGAAACCTTTTAAAAATCTGGAGCTTTTTTTAATTTTGTTTAAATAACGTAAGTAGCCTGTCACTTTTGTATTTTGAATTTCAAATGAGCCTGAAATTTCACATCTCATAAGAATGCTTAACTCTTCAAACACTTTTCCATTGATGCTTTTTAGTATTTCTTTACAACTCTTATGTCAGGCTACTGTAAGTCCCTTAAAAAGGCTGAACACAAAATACTGGTAGGTGCCGCAGGCCCTGTCTTTCAGGGACTCCTTGCTGAACTAAGAATTGGCCCTGGCAAATAAACTTTGTTGTACTTTGGAAAATCCACGCATGCCCCCAGCCTTGGCAGTTTGGCTCTACTGCTGCTAAACGAGCACAAAGGAATGGAGGAGGAGATGAACAACTCTTCTCAGCACTGCACTGCATTGCTGCCCATCGCGTGCCGCTGAACAGACAGACTCTCACCTCTTTCAAACAGCTTTTTCTCGGGGGAAGAATGATGATTTCTTATGCGTTTGTGTTCTAAGTGTGAGTCACCTCTGGAGGCAAGATGAGCTGGTTGGAAACCTGTAATATGGGCTTGTCTACAGTATTGATTTAATTTGTTGAGGGAGAACCGAAAAAAAAAGCAAACCCCAACCAGCCACATGGACCAGAGAGTTGGGGCATGCCATAAATCCTTAGCTAAAGTAAGCAAGCTAGGTTATGCTTACAGTAACTTCCTTGCATAGCCATGCCTTTTATTAAGGTATACCAGAAATCCTTTCAGTACTGCTGTGAATTTTGAAGCTGGCTAGAAGCCTGTTACAGTGGTCAAGCCTGTATCTCTCTACATGACCAAAGTAAGCCAAAAGATGACCTGTCCTATGCTAAACTTATTTATTGAACTACTTCAGACTTAATTTGTTAAATAGTTTATGTATGAAAATAGTTATTGCATTTCTTCCACAGGAATAGCCATTCTGTATGAAGGAGCTTTACATTAGTACACCTGCTGTACGGTTAGGGTGCAGTTCTGTAAAGCAGACAGCTCTGGGATCAAGATTAAGTTGGTCTGAGTATCTGCGCACAAAATCACTAATTTAATCAAGTTCAGGTGAAACAGCACTTCTTCTGTAAACCATTGCAAGTAAGATTCAGGCAAAAAGAAACCAGTCTGTGCACAGGCTGTCCTACTGGGACCAGGTTCATGCAGAGGGTGGCCTCAGGATGCTCTCGAGGCTGAAATGGGTCCCTGCCCTGCTCTGAGGGTGCTCTTGGGGCAGCCCGAAGGGCATTTCAACACTGGGTGGAGGACACGTCCCTGGGGCTGTGCGGCCACAGGACAGACACAGAGACAGGCGGACACACGCACGTACAGGCACACGGCTGGACGTGGGCTGCGAGCGGGCAGCGCTGGCCAAAGCGAATCCCATATGGTTTGCGCCGGCCGAGCACTCGCTGCTTTTCATGGGGAGCTGCCGCGGGGCGTGAGGAGGAGGAGGAGGAGGAAGAACAGAAACAAACTTACCTTGTGAAACTTTGATGGTGAACAAATGGAGGCAAAGGAACATGAAAGAAAGAGAGAGGGAGAAATGTAACTGTAGACAATATACCCGAAACACATGGAGAACCAGAAAAGAACAAATAAATTGGGGCTGCAGAGTAAACAGAGAACAGTTGCTCTACCATCAGACAGTCACACCAGGGCTAAACATTATTTAAAATCCTTGTACTTGAAGTGGATCGTTTCATTTGGGACTCATGTTTAAAGGGAATGGGGGAATCCTCATCTGCTTTCCAGCTCACCAGCCCTGAGCCAGACAGGCTGGATGGACTAACACCTCTGAGCAATGCTCCCACAAATGCTTTCCTCCGTGACATTTTGCTATTTCACGGGTTTGACCGAAGGAACCACTGAAGGAAGGCGACAAACAAGGCATCACAGCGTACGGGATGGCACGTGGCACGCCGTTCATGGTCCAAGAGCTGGGAAAACTACATCTGATGGCTTTTTGGCAGCTTTGCTGCTGAGTTTGCTCGTGCCCACAGGTAACTCGCAACCACAGCATGCCTCAGCCTGGCTGGGTGCTGCGAATGCTGGTGGTATTTGAAATTCCTACAATATTTTAAGAAATTACCCTACCGCAGCATTTGGTGGGAAACAGCAAAAAAGGGTATTTTAACTACTCTCCTCAGGCATAGTTTGGGGGATGGCTCTAATTAGATTCAATAATAGGTCTAAGCGGGCAATTTGTCCTTAGAATTTCCTTCATCTCGTGAACGGTTACCAGCCGTTTTAGGATGATGTTCTCTTCCAAGTCTCAAGTGCATTCCGCTCACTTTCCTTCCCAGGGCAGCTGCGTTACCTGCCCTAGCAGGGACCCTGCAGAGAACAGAGGGTCGGTGATGCTTTCCAAAGTCCCTCGGGGCCTGAGCGTACAGTAACCATGCAGTCATCTCCTGCTGCTTCTGGCAAGGTCCGAGCGCTGTAATTAGCAAAGGAGCGACAGGCGGACAGCAGGATTGCAGGTAATTTCTTACTGCTGGCTGGCAATCGGTCTCTGAGAGTCAGCTGCCCACAGCTTTTCTGTGAAAGCACAAGCAACGGCACCTTTGCTCATTCATAGGTGCAGCCACACAAGTTGTTAATTCAGGGGCCAGAAGCTGAGTGAGGGCTTCCTTCAGAAACCAGGCTTGACTTCTTGGCTGCGTTCGTTAGAGGCGAAACAATGCCTGGACAAATAGTCCCTGACTTCTGTCCCCTATGCCGCCTCAGTGTGATGTTACTATATTGATATCTGTCGTATTTCTGTCAAGAAATGGCACAGAACCTTTTATAACGAGCTCTGAGCAGCCAGGGAGTTCCTGGAAAGGCCATTCCTCTGCATTCATTCCGCACAATGCAGTTAATGAAGACGTGTGCTGCGTGGGCTGGGGACAAGGTGTGCCTTTAGCAGAGGGAAACTTGCCCAGAAAGCCTTAGGAGGCTCATTTTCCAGTTGGCCTGGGCCAGCTAATTAGCTCTGGTTTGCCTCAGCTCTGTGCCTTGTCCCCGCAGCCGTGAGGAGGGGTTCAAGGAGAACGCGGTGAGGCAGTGCTGCCCAGCCACCGCCAAGGGCGGCAGGATATTTGCAGCGGCAAGGGGCGAGTCCAGATTTTTTTTTTTTTTTTTGTAAAAGAATTAAGTGCTTCCTTTTAGTCTACCTTTGCCTTCAGACAGCAGGTAAAGCAAAGGATGGTTCCCAAAGCCCATATGGCTGCTTAAGGAAGATATCCGCGGCGTTTAATGGGGCCAGCTGGCAATTCATTTAAATTAGCAGAGAACATGCCCCGTGCCATTGTGCTGCCAAAAGTAATTAAGTGTGACAGCAAAGCTGCATTCAATTAATCTTCCTTCGGGGCTATATCCCACCAAAGGGCACCTCACAGGAGATGAGGGCTGGACGGGACCCCCCCAGGTCCGTCAGCCTTTTCCTGTGTCCCACCTTGCTCCTGACAGACGTGGGTCTACCCGCTCTCAGGGTCTTCCAGTGACAGGGCAGATCCTGCCGTGCCACCTCTTCAGCATTTTGACCTTACTGGAGGGAAAACGTCTCTTAATTTCTACACAGATCTTTACAGCCATTATTTACGTCTGTCTTAGGCTAAACTGCTGCCCTCTCACATTTACCAGCCTGCCGAACCTCTTCATTGCCTGCTGTCTCTGGACTCTTTCCAGGTTGTCCACACGAAGTACAGCCTCCAAAGCCGGCCGCAAGCCTCGCCGCAGCCTTACGCGTGCCAAGAAAGGTGAGGGGACCAGTTAATGTCCTACGGGCTCTGCTCCCACCTGCCTGGGTGCTGTTTGTTCCCTCCGCAGCAACGTAATTCTGTGCAGCTTGTGACTCACTGCAGCCACCGCATCCTTCTCCGAAAAACAAGCTGTTCCCTAGCGTGTATTTATGCAGTTGATTAATCCTTCCTTAGTGTCTTGGGCTTGTCTCTGCTGAGTAGCATTTACTGTTTTCAGACCATTTCTTTGGTTTGCTTGAATCCGGACACTGCCCTCGCTGTGCCTGCCGTCCTTGCAGCCGCCGGTGGTGCGGGGCTGGTAAGGCCCTTCTCCCGTCCGTCACCGAGCTGTGAATGACAATACTGAACAGAGCTGGATTCAGGAGGTACCTGTCAACGCACCTCTCCTTGTATTTTTCCGGTTCAGGAAAATGCATTTAGAGAACAGTTCTCAAGTGCATTTTCACCCAGGCCACGTCTCCCTGGCTTGCTAGTAGGAACGCTGTGTGAGATGGTGTCAGCACCTGAAAGTCAGGAGGGATGGCTGTCTGCTGCCGCCGCCGCTGCCGCTCACAAAATGAATCCCTCTGCCACGGAAGGGAACCGAGCCAGTCTGACACGACTCGCCCTGGACAAACCCAGGCCGACTTTGTTTCTTCTTATTTTCTAAATGCATGCAAGTCACTTGTTTGATTAATTCTTCCGGGAACTGAAGTGTACCTGATCGGCCTATAATTCTTCTCCTTTTCCCCTCATCAAAGACAGTATGACATTACCCCAAAGCTCTCCCCTCGCAGCAGGCTCCCCCTTGTAATGGCTGAGAATTAGCACTAGAAGATGAAAAACTGCGACGAGCCTCCCTAACTCCCACCCGGCTCTCTACCGGCTACTAGACAGGCAGGCCCTGATCCAGGGAGCGAGGCACTCATCCCTCAGGGAAAGCCGGAGCGGAGTCCCCAAGCCCCGGCTGCTTCCCACCCTTCTCCTCGCTGCTAGCCCCCATCAGCTTAGACGTGACCCACTGTGCCCTGCCTCTAGCCCATCAAAATCGGGTGGCACCCTCACAGGGGTGTATGGAATCGGCCATTTCAAGGCGAGGAAGACTAGAGGTGGGCAGCAGTCTCGTAATTTTTTAACTGTTTCTCACCTGCATGCAGATTCCAAGTTGCAACAGTGCAAAACTTCTGTCCGGCACATCAAATAGTTTGTTTGCACACAAAGGAAACCTAACCAAAGTAAACTGTTTCTTAAATGAAATGTCTTATTTCTTGCATTTGAAACATTGTTTCCTTTTTAAGTTATTACTTTTTTTTTCTGAACATGAAAACACAAACCATTTTGGGTCTGACAGGGCCGTTTGATCCAGCTGGGGGCAGTTGACCACTTCTGTTCTTTGCTTTGATTGAAAAATGAGTTTTTTCTTTTATTCTCCATCAACCAAGAGCTGCTTTATTTAGCCATTATTCTCTCTGCATGGTAAGTAAACTTAAAACCCAGCAATTTAATGAGACAGCGAGAAACTGCCAAGGGCTGTGACTTGTCAGGTGATATATAGCTGGTTAAGGCAAGACACGTTGACTCCTCTTACCCTTTCCTGCTGCCACCAGAGGGGCCGGGACAAAATACTGTTGCTGTGGCCAGGGACCTCTTGGCCTGAGCACCCCCACCACGCGCTGCTCACCCGCCCTCTGCCTCCCAAACCGGCGGGGTCCAGCCAGGCGCAGGCAACAGCTTTGGGGGGATATTTCCAAGCCGTACGGTTTTCCCCAGCAACTAAACTAGAGAACCAGCAAGACCCTCCTGAGCCCCAGCCCCTCTACCCGGAGGACATACACGAAGAGGATAGTGGAGAAAAGCAAGTCACGGTTTCCGCTGTAGCTCTTTATCTGGACAGGTGCTTTCCTGCCTCTGCCCACAACTGCAGAACTGGGTCCTGCCAGACAGCGAACCGCTGTCCTGCAGAGGAATAGCAGAAGAGCATATGATTATGGACACGTAGCTATGGGATTGCACACAAATTGGGCAGGTTCTTAAAGACACGTCACAGAGGTACACCGATTCACAGTTTCTCCTCAGAAACAACTTGGGCTACCCCTGCTCTGTGGGTACAACTGAGAGGAAACTTGGCAGGTGGTTTGCAGGGTAAAACAAAGGGCAGCGCTGCCTTCGTCCTGAGGAAAGCCTTTTGCCTCACTTATGTTCAGGTTTTTAATACCCATCGTTACGGGATTGCCCTTAACTCAGCCTGCAAATTGAAGCTGGCTCAGAAATTAGCACATGGTTTGGTGAGAGGGTTTAAACCCTGGGTTTGGCAGCTGAAGATGTGCACTGTTTTCCTGCTGGTTTTTTCAGTTTCATCTTTAGGCAGGTGCCTGGCAATTTCCTGAGATCCTCTCTCCTCCTCTGTCATGCAGCCACAGATGTCACCAGCAGAGATGACAAAGTGGAGCCCCTTCAAACCAAAAAGCAAGAGCTGCAGGTAAGGCGTTCTTTGGGAGAAGCGCTTGCTTTGGGAACTGGCTGCCCTGCCAGCCTGAAGGGTCTCAGCCCTGTTTGGTTTGGGGCAATGCCCACCAGCCTCTGCCAGCCTTTGGAAAGAGAGCGGGGTCTTGCAGACGCAATCGGCACCCTGAGTTGTGGGCTGCTTCTGGCTTTGCGGGCAAGGTGAGGCTGTCACCTTAATTCTCTGCGATATGATACAGGTGATATGATACAGATATGACACCGCTTTTACACCAGTAAAAGCCTTTAGCAGATAAAGTTACAGAGCCTGTATTCTAGATTGGTAATATATACTAAGTGGGTGACCTAAATTATGTGTGTTTAAAAAAGGTTTCCTCCCTTCTTCCCCTAGACTAATGTTTTGGAGGCTTCTTAAAGGGTGTAGGGGAAATCCTTCTAGGAGAAGCTAAACAGTCCTGCTCAGCATAAGACCTTGGTGTGAAACACGAAAAAAAGCCTTTGGGTAAATATATTCTGGGGAGGAAGGGGAGGGAGGGTCCAGGAGAGTCCCCAGGGGTTTTCTGGGGACAGCTGGCCCCGCGTGCTCCCTGGGAGCGGAGCCGGCCTCACGGGGAGGTCTGGCTAACTGCAGAGATGCCGCTGCAGTCACAAGGGAGAAAGGGCTTTCTCGTTCAAAGACGCATGCGGGTGCGACCAGGGCAGAAGGAGCTCCAGACAGCAGAGCTCGCAGTGCTGGGTGGCCTCGTCCCTTCCTGCACTATTCATTTTATAAAGGGGAAAGGAAGATCCTCACCCGTGTGGTGAGATGGAAGCCTCTTCCAGACGGGTCACGGTGCCCATCCCAACTGCCTCCCAGCAATTCCTCTGCCTAGTGGGTTTCTCATGGACTTGCAGAGCCCATCCTGTGGCTTTTCTTCCCTACAGTGCAGCCCGATGGCTTGCAGGGGCATTAGCTGGGACCCAGCAACATGTCCCCTGAGGAGCAAAGGCGGGGGGGGTGGGGTGAGTGCGCTCTACTTACTTGCAAGAATGACCATGTCCATCCCCCAAAATATACTCATAATCCAGCCAACCATCACGATCGCCGTCAGGATCTGAATCAGAGCAGCAGCAATGTTCAGCCAGAAGACACAACACATGTGCCGGTCGGGGAGGTCAGTCCGGGCTCCGCACAGCACGGTGAAAGCGGATACAAATGTTCCTAGGGAGAGAGCAGCAACAAAACACCCAGTGAAAGCCACGGCCCCGTGCCAAATTCCTTCCCTTAGGCCCGCTTCTCATAGCATCCCGCTTCTTGTGCTCCCACTGCAGTGCTGAAAAGCTGGAAACACTTTACAGGAGGACAAATGGAGGCACAGCCACACCTCACTCGAACACGCTACTGTCTCCCATTGCATTATACCGATGTGTATACTTGAAAACCAGGACAGAAGAAACACTCTTTGGGTTTTGGCTCCTTCCCCCCGACCCAACAGTAACCACTTACGGACTGTTGGCATTTTACAAGGGAGTGCTGTGTGTCTGGGGAAATGGCAGTCTACCTTTTTTCTGCCTGGTGGCTCTCTCTTGGGGAGAACATTTACTACACAGAAGCTCTAAAAGGGAGAATTGCACTCAGTTAAGAGCAGGACTGGCTCTAGAAAGCCGTATGAGTCTGGCAGTCTGTTACTATTCACAAATACTGCTCTAGAAGCAGCACACACAAAAAAAAAGGGGTGCTAAGATGGCACTGTATCTTTGCACAACGTTTTCCCCAGTCGCAAGTTGTTACCTGAGAGCATGTTTTAACAAAGCAGAAGCAGCCAAAGCAGGGCTGGAGCCAGGCGACCTGGTGTTGCAGCCCTTGGCTCCGCTTGAGGCCAACTTGCAAAACTTGCAAACACCCTTCAGCCTTCCTAAAACAACCCAGATGAAGGATCTTGTTGATGTATGAAAGTTAAAGCTGGGGGGAAAAAAACTACACCACAGCAGCCTTTACAAAGATTCTTCCTGAATTTATCACATTGGACAAGCCTGATCATTTATTCGCAGCAGATGCCCTGGGCCCGTGGCTAGCTGAAACCGGCAGCTCGGGCGAAGCCTTGTCTGTCCCACAACCAACCTGCAGAAATACACAGCACGGACAAAGAGCAGAAGAAACTGTTTCTGACCCCTGTACCGTGCAAGCTGTTGGCCAGGAGGTTCAGTCACCTGATCTAAGTATGCATTTCAACACCTCTTATCATTATGAATTGTCTTTCTTTTTTTTAATATAAACACAGCGTTGCTAAGGCAAGTACAAAGGTATAAGGTGGATTGTACTGGACAACGTAGTTCTGTGAAATGCTTTATTTAATGAATGTCTTGAATGAAAAATCCTGCAGCATGATGTCCAGTGGTTTCTACAAAAGTTGTCCTTTTTCCTGTCAAAGTATGGAAGCCTACAAACACCCTGTAAGATGTGAATGAATGAGCTCATCTTCAATGCGCACAAGTGCCTTGTTGAACTCGGGGGAAGGAGGGAGTCTTTTGGTTTGACTGAAGACGGGGAAGAAACATTCGGTTTACACCCTTCCAGAAGACCTCACCAGACAGATTGAGGAGAATGATCTCGTTAGGAGCAAAATACCGTTCGTCCTGCACTGCCAGGGTGGTGGAAGAGATAATCTCTTTCCTTGCTGCCTCTTCTTCAGTGGGTCACGGGGATAAGAGGCAGTTAAGACGCCGAAATGCTGGGGAAGGCTGGCTACAGCCTGGTTTTAATCTCACCGTCCTCTGCAGGCTTCAGCTCCAGCATCTTCCTAAAACTCCACCAGCTCCAAAACCCCTGCTCGTCTTCCCGCCGCTGGCTCGATCTGATTTCATACTCCCACCCGCTCCCTTTGCCGCACGCCGAAGCCGGGCACGGAGCAGCGGCGGAGCGGCACGGAGGGGAGTGGGTGAGCGCTGCCGGGGCGGTGGGAGCCAGCCCTGCGGCAGAGCATCGCCGGCAGGGAGAGGGGCCGTGTCTTCTCCCGTGTGAGAAATCCCCCCCCGGGCTTCGTCCTCTGACTGTTCGGCTTCCACAGGCAGGGTTTCATCCCCTTATCCACCAAAACAAAAGGGTCTGCACAGAGGAAAAGGGGAAATAATTTTAGTCCCAAAGGATGTTGTGGAAGTCTCCCTATTGCTTGCTAAAAGAACGGCTGTCTTCTGCTCTTCCACGTCTTTTGCGTCCTCCATGTGGGATTACGTGAGATCTCTGCCCTGCTTCACCTGCCTTTTTTTTTTTTCCTTTATAGTTTCTCCAAAGCAGAAGGAAGCCTGGAATATTCCCCTGTGCTTCCTGAAACTGTTGTCTGCAGAGTTACACCACAGCACTCTCTGAGATTAAATATGGATTGAGGCAAGATCAGAGACTGGGTGTTTACGTTTTTCCATCAGGATGCAAAATCTTGCCAAATGGAAATGCATGTCTCTTTTTAAAATGAAAATCTTCCCCTCTTGCCTTACCTTTAACTCTTCCAAGACATGTTACAAAAAAGATTGTAAATGAACAATAATTTTTAAGCTACAGCTTCAAATCCTTCCAGTGAAGCTTTTAAGATTTTTACATCATTAGAGTGAGGTGCTGAATTAGCTAATTAATCCCCTAAACACCACAGTGACTAAGCTAATGTCTAGTCCCATTCAGAAAGGAATAAAGCAAACAAAGCAGTTAAGTGTCCCTCTCTGGATAGGGAATTGATACAGAAACAAGGATTAAAATCTCATGAACCTTGGCTTCTGATTCCCTCTCCAGGCCGCTTTCCTGCTCATGGGAGCCAATGCATCTCCCTGTGCCAGTGAATTTTCTTTATTAATTATGGTTAGCTGATCTTTGGGAGGTTGTTGGCATTTTTAAATAGAAGACTTGAGACATGCCAGCAGACATAAGATGGAAGTATTTTTCCTCTAGTCCGCATATGCTTTGAAATTTGAAGCAGAACAAAGAGTCTTAAATGTGTTTGCCACGGCAGATGTTTTCCCCTTAAGAAGCCATCGTAGTTACAAATTGGCAAATATGGAAGCATTTGCATCTGGAAGCAGAGAGGTGGAGAGGAGGAAGAGGAGGAAGAGGAAGGCAAGCCAGCGGTATCTGCTGATAGTGCCTGGCTGTGTCGGAGCTGGGGCACGGAACCGGTTCCCTTCCTGACTGAGCGTTCAGACACTTGAATACCTATAGCCTAGAAATCATAAACATGTTACGCCAGCTGCAGCTGGGATGATGTTGGCCAAATAAATCACCTGCCCAAAAAGGTCTCAGGCTGTGAGTGTAACCAGCAGATGCAAACTGCTAACTTTGCAAGCAGATGTAAACTAAAAGGCCCTACACCTTATGCCAGCATGACGTGAGATAAGTAAATTATATCAAGCGTTTCTAATATCTTCCCAATGAAGAATACCCAAACCTCATCAAAATCTGGGATTATTCTATATCATGTATGAATACAGCCTCTTTGGGGACAGAGGGGAGGTGGTAGAGAGATGTCCTATGCCACCTAACGACTCTGTTCAGCCTCATGGGGCATCAGGGCCCACTGCAATCACCTGGCTGAGCCATGCAGCCCGCCTGGCACCCAGAGCCAGCAAGTACCAGGGGCTGGGCAGAGGGATGGGTGGGAGCTGAGGGTGAAGGTGCCACGTACGGCAAGGCTGGGAGGGGACGGGAAGGGAAGCCGAGCTTGCTCTTTCAACTCATCTGGTCTCATTTGGAGCAGTGTCAGCCAGCTGGGGCACCGCATGCCATTTTCAGCAAGGGAAGAAAGCCTCTGGGAGCCTGTGCTTGCTTGTGCTGTCAGCAGAATTGGGGTATTTTTAGATTCCACCAATAAATATGGAAGGCTTTTTGTTTTCAGCAGTTTAACCCATTGAACACTAAAGGGGACTGTAGGAGAAAACTGTAAAGGGAGAGACAAAGGAGGGGGTTTTGCCCTTTCTCCCCTCTCCTGTCCATTGTCACCCAGGATAAAGTCCCCTCTCCAGTGTATGCTGGTACCCTGGCAGCCATGGCCTTCCCAAGAGGATCACCTGCTGCTTCCTGGCCTCACAGAGTACACTGAATTACTATGAGAGAGGAATGGGTTTTTTTCCTCCTAGAGAAGAAACTCACACCCTGAAGAGAGCTCTCCTGGTTTACTACTGTTGGGGTCACTCATCCGGGCTGGAGGAAGGCGTGATGTCAAGCCCATGGCCTGTCCTGAGCACAGTCTCCTCCGTGCTATCCGAGTACAGCAGCGACTATGTTCTGGAATATCTTAAGCTGCAAGGGAGAAGTTTTTCTCTCCCGTTTTTGCAAGAAAGCCTATCCTGGGCACTTCTGCAGGTGCTTCAGCCAGACACAGAGCTTGGCACGTTCCATGTGGAGGACCTGGCTGTGAGAAAACTCCTGATGGCACCTCCCCAGAAACATCAGAAGTGGGAGCCTGCTTGGAGCCAGGGTGCAAACCAGAGCAAGATGAGACACCAATGGCCACAGCGTAAATAATGTGAGCACACAGACGACTGGTTAGCAGGCTTCCCACTGACTGCCAGGTATCTGAAACGTCACAATAGAAAGCATCTCCACTGCAAGGAAATCACATCTGATGAGCTGCCCTGTTACACATGGAGGAACAGCAGAAACCAAAATTACTGCAATCATGGTCCCTACCCTGCAAAAACCTGGAGCTAGGGAGGGGCTGGGAAACACCCCTTCCTCTTGCCACAAGCCTGGAGGTAATTTAAGATGTTCCCCTATAGCACTACGAGTAAATAAGGTGGTGGGATGGTGCTTCCTTTCCTGCTCCCAGAGGGGAAAAATGGAACCATATGCTGAGGCTGGAGCACAGTTGCAGGTAAGCACAGGCAAACATGGGAAGGACAGGGGAGTGAAATTTAAGGTGCCTGTGGGAGCAAGGAAGGCTGTTGGATTGGTGGTGGGAGATGTAGTTAATGTGTGTATTTTGTGGGGATGAGGTGTACCTGTACAGCTGTCTTGTGTCAGGGGAGTGCTCTGTGTGGGGACACGTCTGATGTGCCTTTGAATTTTTTAAGTAAAATGATTATTAGCTGTCATTAAATAGTGTTGGCAGGTATATGAGGCAGATGTTGTGCATGTGCTGAAAATTCATGAGATGAGATAGCTCCTGCTTGCATGAGTCAGAAAAATTGTGCAAGGAGGGTAATAAGGATTGCACTTGTTTCCTCAGTATCACAGCGAATGTAGTGTCTATTGGTTAAGACATCCTTGTGTCCTAAGTCTCCTGAATTTGTTTTTATACTCTAGTTTGAACTGTAAGGAGTTGTTTTGGTTGTGGAGGTGTTTCCTCCTTGGTATCAAACCATATGCTAAGCTGTAGCCCTTTGGATTATGACAGGGGAAAAAGAACTACTAAAGCTTGCCCAGGAAAGGGCTATAGCAGCATCTATGCTGATGCCGAAAACCTTTCCCCTCTACTTATGTGGGCAAAGCTGGGCTACACAATAAAACGAAATTGCGAAGCATTAACACTCAGGCTGACTATCTACTGAAGTTTCCTAAAGCAGAGAATTGTTTGCATCTTTGAGAAAACAGACATAAGGTAAAACCCCCTGGAAGTGTTCTGGCCAGTGCGAGTCCTCACCAGTGTCCCCAGTTTCCCCCTTGCTACCGTGCCTCTACCGCTACCGAGGCTCTTGCTGTTTGCACGTGCAGGGCTCTTGCCAGGGTCTCCACCGTGCCTCTTCTACCTACGGCCTCCTCAGAGAGCTGTGATTGCGGGCGGGGGACACGCAGCAAACCTCTCTGGTTCGCAGCCAAAGCGGAGGTGCAGAGGCTGGAGGGGTGTCCTCCTGAGGAAGGTACCTGTTCTCAAGTGCCTGGGCCTGGCTCCGTGACCAGATGTCCTCCTTTGCCAGGAGGCTTATTCCCACCCAGTTTCCTCCGAGGGACTCGAAGCAAGCAACGGAAGACACCAACCCACTCGCCAGTCAGGCCCCTCTGAAAATAGGTGCACACAACTACAGCTGCACTCCTGGAGCAGAGCACCCAGCTAAGTGTAGTCTGTGGCCTTCTTGCATCGAGCACCTTGGGAGTCCTGAAGAACTCGTGCTGCTGCTATGGGTTGGGGCCAGTGCTTAGTCCAGGGTACGGAGGCTGTTATTTACACAGCAATTCTTCACATCTTAGTGGGTGCTGGACTTGTTTCCCTTGAAATAGAAAGAACATAGAGATGGCAAGACTGCAACACGATGCTGCAGCATCAGCAAAGTTTAGGTGTCCCACCCAAGAGAACACGCAACCTGAGTGACAGTGGCATCCCCTACATCCTTCCTCTTGCAGTTCATTTCAGCCATGGAAATAAGCCAGGACTCGGTGCAATTACCTGCTTTTCTTCTTGAAATAATGGTGGTTTAGACCAACATCTTAAAAGCTTGGGCTTTAGGCTGAAGTTTAATTAAATAGCCACTGGCAAGCTTTCTTCCCTTTCCAGCATCCATACAAACTAAAGCCTACCCCTGCCAAATACAGTGCAAGGGAGCTAGGGCGGATAGATGGCTTTAAAAATTTGAGTGGGAAGAAAAGCAGGAGGAGCGGACAGCTTAGAAAACAGGAGGCTTGCTTGGTCCCAGGCAGCACCTCTTGGAATTGAAAAATCTGAATCCCACGTGCACAGGCCAGGCAAAACAAGCACCGCTGCAAGGTGGGGGGGAATATCAGTGAAGTGCACACAACTGGCAGCAAAGGGATTGCCTGCAAACGCCAGGTCTCACGGACAGCGGTGCGGGCAGGACCGGGCAAGAACAGCGGGAACTGAAGGGTAGGAGAGGGAGAAGAGAAAGGGAAGGAGGAGAGAGTGGAGGCAGCAAAAGTGACAGAACCTAGATGTTGCCATGGAGAGTGGCTCATTAATTTTCCTCTGTGGCCTGCTATTAAAAATGCTTTGTTTAGCTTCTGCCAGCACATTGTTTTTATCTTCTCCTTCCATATCGGAAGGATGTTCAAAGTGAATTCTGGCTCTGTCCGGTCCTTTTGGCCTCACTATGGACAAAAATATACAGTCGCTTGACAAGTGAGAGCTGGCGCTTGCAATTCTTGTCTCCGCAGGATTTTTTCCAGCTCCCAAGCCTGCAGAAGGCAGGCTGTATATAGGATTAGCTTTCTGGTTTCCCTACATACATGAAAAATGTCCAGCATGTCCCAAAGCATTATATGCCCACGACTGATCCCAACTACTTCAGTACATTGATGTAGCTCCGGCACTGAGCTCTGCATCTGTTTGTTATTAGTAGGTTTGTGCCATGTGGTCAGAATAGACTTGACAGTGTTTATGTAGCATCTACAGAAGACGGCCCACATGCAAGTAAGATAGCACTGCCTTTGCATCAAAAATGAGATTTTTTTTTTTTCATATTTAATGCCTTAGAAAAAGTTAACTCTTCTGAAAATGCAGAGTTTTTTAACACTAACTTCAAAACTTGACTGCAACAAACTTTCACAGACTTCCAAGGCTAAAAATACACAGAGAAATCTTAAGTTACATGGAGGGGGACTGCATGAAGGTGAAGTGACTTACTAAAGCTTTAATTATACGCGGAGCCATCGGCATTATTTTTACTCTGCAGCACTGCAATGTTTTGAACACTTAAAAGCAGCCATCCATAAATAGTGAGATTGCAGTACAGCTTGTTCCACTGCCAGACATTCCACAATCCTTGAGTGAAGTTTTCCAATCCAGTCCTGTGGTTTAATTCTGTTCACTTGATGCTTAAAATTAAGGGTGTACTTGAAGTATGAGATTGGAGAATTTCTGCTGAATGGCGATGCAGGGCCCCACTGCCTAATCCTCGGTGGTGGAGCAGACCTCAGGCTTCTGCCAGGACTTGCCGTTGCTGAATTATTTTTGCAAGTTGTACCTGCCTGACTCCCAAACTAATTTTTTTCTCCCTCTTGTATAAAAGATGTGGTCCCAGGACTGCCACTGACATTTTGGATCATGCTTTACAATAGCACGAACCACTGGAGAGGACTTGTAATTTCCCAGAAGTAAAGCTGGCGGGGGGGGTGGGGGGAATATTGCTACACAGAAACCTAGACATAGGAAATGGGAAGGGTGCACCAAACAATACCTACCACCTACGGTCACAGGAAATTAATTGCTTAAGATAAGCCCATCTACACCAGAAGTATCATATTTTGCCATACTTCCAAGATAAGATGCCACAAGGAGAAATTCTTTGCCACTTACCACAGTATCTTTGCTGACACTCAGGTCAACTCTCCGAACACAACAGCAATCTGTCACTTACTCCCACCTTCTTCCTGATGCAATGCTAGTACACGTCACTAACAGACACCTTCCTTCCCAACCTGTTCTGGCTCTTGTTTGGGTCACTCGAGGATCCCTGGCTGTCCAAGTCGCGCTGTCGCTATTCACTACACCTATAGGGCTGTCTGTGGTGGTATAGAGAGATGCTTTGCTGGACGTAAAGAAGTCACTCTTTGGGCACAGCAAGTGGTCTGGCAGCTTGAGCTCCACATAAACTAATCTGGCTTGCTTCTTGCCCACAGCTAGACTGGCTTGGTTAAAGCTGATACACTTCCCCAGTAGTACTCTGCAGTTCGTAAGGTAGATGTTTGCTAGGAAGCAGAGCACAAGCTGTCTGCATGTTAGACGGGGAACAAAGCGCCAGGGAAGCTAAATGACATGTCCCTTGTTCTGCTGCTAGCCAGGAGCACTGCTATGAAAAGAACTGAGACGCTGCAGCCTTGCTTCTGCTCGATGCTTATTTTTTTTCTTTGCTAATGGAATAAGGAGAGAATTTTAATTCATTTTCATCCTTATTAAGGATGCCAGCATTGTGAGAAATAATGTAATTGGCTTCCAATTATAACAACAAACACAAGGGAGAACAAAAGGCACGACCACCATTTACAGCATAGGACACTTTGCTATAAGCTCATCTGCTGTAAGTGGATGCATTCCTGCTGCTCTGTAATTTTATCAGCAACTTAAAAGCTCTGTCTCATGGAAACAGCTCTACTTGCTGGTTTCTCTCTGCTGTCTCCTGCCGTGCAGAACTTTCTGTATTTGTACTGTCTACTACTAAACCAGGTGCTTATTCCACCTCGGGCTCCCCTCTCTTCCCACGAGCTACCCAGGAACACCAGCCTGGGTGCTTTCCCATGGCTCTCCTAGTGCCAGGCTGCTCTGTACCCACCCGCTGCAAGACTTGGGATCCATGTGATGGAGGAACCAAGGAGACAGAAACAACCTTCCACTAAAATATCTCTGATTTTTAAGGCTATGATCCTAATTTGCAATTCTCGAGCACCTCCAGAAATCAATTTTCTGTTTTCTTGATGTACCTCCAGAAACAAACTTTGAGCCATTCCGTTCCACGCTATTGATACTGAAATAACTTGGATGTGGCTTTTGATCCACACTTTACAAACCTGGAAGCTTCAAGAGCAGAATGCCTGGAGAGAGCCCTTCCTCATTTCAGGGTGGCCATGAAACCACCTGTAAGGAAGGCTGTTCGGCTTTCTGATTCCTCCAGTTCCTAAAGGCCCCTGGAAATAAGAGCTGCGTAACACTGGAAAAACAATGAGGAAAAGGTTATGGATCCTCAGGAGCTTTCACAAAGGCTCTTGCCAATTATACAGTGACAAACTGAAGTTTATCCTTAATTGTCTGTAAGAGGGAAAGCTCTCTCTTGTTGGGCACAGAGCGGGAGGCGGGCAGGCGTGACCCTCCAGTCTCAACTTCCAGACTAGTGTAAGGGCTCAGAAAGGCACTCGGTGTTTTACCAGGTGAAGTCAGATCAAATGCTCTCTTAGTTTGCCTGCCTCTGCCCTCCCACAGGTTAATTAAGGGCCATCAGTGCCCATCTCCATCTTGGGGTGCTCCGATTCAGCAGGAGAGGAGCAGGCTGCCAAGGTCTCTCTCCCCTGCCCTGTCCGTCGGCATTCGGCCAAGCAGCCGCAGCTCAAGGTGAGGTACGCAGCTGCGCTGCCGCCTCCTCTGTCTTTCTGATCCCTGCCTTGCAATGAATCTAGTCCTTTGAAGCTTCCTAACAGCATTTGCTCTGCTCGTGGAAGGATGGATTAACTAATTCTAAGATTCACTGAGCGGTGAATCTGAGCTTGCTGTGATACCCTGGAGTCCTTAACTGTGAAGACAAATCATGTTAATTAGGGACTACCAAGACACAAGACAGAATTAATCTTATTAGAAAGTTAGACGGGGATGCAGAGCAATTAGAGGTTTTCCTACAGATCAAGACAGCTGAAATGGAAGTGTAATAAAGTGCACCAGCCTCCAAAACCACCCCAAAGAACAAGCTATCTTTTAAGTAGTGCAGGAATGTAAAACAAAACTGTGACATAAATGTTCAGAGATCTGCAGCGATATTTTTGCAGGAGACTAACAAAAAGACCTTTTTTTAATCCAGAAAACTCAGTGTGTGCATTTTTGAGCCAAAGTGTCTCAAGCAGGGACTTAAAAGGGACATGACAGAGTTGCACTCTGTACCCTGGAGGTGTGGTGCTGCACCCAGAAGTCTGGAATATGATTTGAGAGACCAGAATTCAGTCCTGGCTTTACAGACACTTACTAAATAATACTGAAACTGTAACTTTATTCTTGTAGTGCCGGAGTTAACAGTATTAAGGTGTTAACACCACTATTTTCAAGCATCTTTTCTATTTAGATACTCCTTGTCCCAGGAAATTTACCACCTTTCGTGCACCTAACATGACAGGGCTATATCCCTGATGTTCTGTTCAATGCTATCGTAAGTCAAATAGTGACCAGGTCTTGCTTTTAAAGGACAGTTTTCATAAAAGCGCTATTCTTTTAGATGCACTTTACCTACTAAGGCCACTGCAGAGTTGCCGTTTTGCTCATGTACGTAACATCTGAAATATGTAGGAGATGATGCTTTACCCTCTAAGTTTGGCTTTGGTACCTTCAGGTGATTCAGACAGGTAAACAAAAATCTCATTTCTTGATAGTTTGCCTAACGGAGAATGTAAAGCTGCCTTATCCTATTCAGCAAAACCATAGGGAACGCTTTCTGCGGCTTAACTCATATCCATTTTAACTTAAATTTCCCACGCTAACATCCCTGAACAGCAGACTCAAACATGACTGATGCTGTAGAAGAGCAGTGTGGGATGAGGAAGACAGGGATCCACACAGAGCTGGGCTGCAAGCAACCCACGCTCTCTTTAGCGAGGAGGGCGGGCGTTGTCATTGTAGAGGTAAAGCATATAGCCAGGGTAAGCCTCTATGCATGACCTGCTGTCTACAGTCTTGCTCCTATAGGGAAGACGGGGAGAAGATCTGGAGTCTTCCAGGGGCTTTTTGGCTCCCTGTGGAAAGACCCCAGGCAGACCGACAAAAGCAAGACTTTGTTGACAGCGGAGAAATGAGCTGTGGTACTTGATGCCTGACATCACCCCAGTGCAGGCTCCATAAATAGAGCAGGCTGGGGTGACCCATGACTTTACAGACGCTGTGAATATGAGCACCAGCCAAGACAAATTAATTCGGCCCAGATAGCACAGTTTTCTAAAAGAAAGATTTCTTATTTGGGTGGAGAAAATGTGGAGATTATGGAGGCTACTGCTCTGCATTGGCATCAGCAGCTATCCTGTGATATTGTGAAAAAAGACCTGAGCAACCTGCTCTAGTTTAACCCACTTGGAGGAAAGACGAGATGACCTCCAGAAGTCTCTTCCGGCCTCAGCTATTCTGTGATATTTCAGTAACTTTACTGTATGCAAGGCTTAGCTGATCTGTCTCAGTTTCTTCTCCCAGAGCCAAGTCCTTCTGCCACTACACAACCAACAGCTCTTGAACATAAGGCTCTTCATGATTTTTCACTTTATTTTTGAAGAGCTGTTCTGGTTCTTAAACATCAGGTGCAATTACTGTCATGGCAATCAGTACACCTGAGCAGAAAGCAGGCATGTAAGTTGCTGATCATGCCAAACCAGGTGAACTTCAAGTCAGCAGCCCCCCTCAATTTGCCACTGCCCCCCTGAGCGCATGCGTGCTCCTATCAAACAGCTCAGCCAGCCTCTGAGGGGAGCTGCCTTTGTACCAAGGGAAAAAAGCACTTTATATAGAAGCGCCTTCTTGAAAAGAAATACTGACTTGGATAAAATCATCATTCCTGCAGGGTCTAGTCCTTTTTTTTGTCTGAAAGCAAAGCTAAAGGAAATACCACAGCTTAATTGAGCAGGTCAGAAACATAGACTAGATGATCATTAAGGTCCCTTCCAACGCAAGCCATTCTACGATTCTGTGATTCTATGATAGACAAATACTGGGTCCTGTTCAGGAGCTGGGTTATCCACAAACAGTTAATGCCACTTGGCCAACCAAGATGTGTCCAGCAGGGCCTGGGCCTCTGCACAGCCATGGAAGCAGGCCTGTGGGATTTTACATGTGGTCTTTTCATCTGAATGCCTCCTGCACACGTCCATCTCTAGGACTTCTTGCATTCTCAATTTGCAGGAAATAGCATCCAATTTACACTTATTTCCATTACAGGACAGATTTTCCTTTTACCAAATAGTTTCCCATATCTGCCATCTAGGTACTGGTCAGCATTAGACAAAAACGCATAAGCATTTGTTTGTAGATGTCCCAAAGAACCGAGTTCATAACATCACAATATAGCATGTAATTATCCTGAGTGAAATGTGAAAAGTAATACCTCTCTCACGCAATGATTCAAGGACACCATCCTTCAGAGGTTAGAGAAGATGTATATGGAGTGAGATGTACCAGGGAAAGTGTTATACAAGGAGAAACTGGAAATTATCGTCTTGCCTGTTGTTCTTTTTTGTAATTCTTATGTTGAATAGGTTACAATAAGGTTAGGGACAATGGTAAAATGGTTCAACTTTCCTATGCAAGACTGCTGGGAGTACTCATCTAAATGTTAAAGGGTGCAGCTGAGATGAGATTCAGACTTTTAAATGTCCTTTCCTGCCTTACCTAGAAGCCACCAGACTCGGGGCAAGGGACCAACTCTGACACCCAGCACTGGCATTGCAACACAAGACTTCACAACCTAAACAAAGATGATGTTTCTCTGCTTCTGTGTGTCTTCTAGTCTGACAAACTGGAATTCACTATGGTCCGTTCTTGCCTAGTTTTCCATGGTGTTTTCTAAACAGGGCTGTTCTGGGGGGATACCAGTCCTGAAGAGGAAAGGGAATTCACATTTGCTACTTGTGTGCCAGCCAGGGCCAGGATCTCCTAGTGGTAGGCAATGTATGAACCCCAGAAGATTCTCCCTGTCCCAAAAAGCTCATGCTGCAGTTCTTGAACATTCCCAAAGCTACTTCTGCTATATTTTCTCGGGAACTGGTGTTACATACTATCTCTTTCCAGAGCCTGTGGGTCTCTGGAGCAGCCCAAAAAGCTCTATAACCTCCAACGCCCCGAGGACCGTCATTTGCACCTTGCGTGGCTCCCCTGGTTCAAGACTCTGGAGCAAGGAGCAGGGAAGGCAGAGGAATGCGTCTCCTTAGAAAGAAGTGGTGGGTGTAGAGGGAAAACACTTCTTGAAAGGGTAGGCTCAGCTGAGGGACCATCCATCTAACCTCTATTCATTCCTGTGTCGGTGTTCTTTTCCTACTGCCAAAAAATACATCTATATCAGGCCCAGATTCATCTCTGACATAAATCCATTGACTGCCACAGAGTTACAATGGGGATTAATTTGGCGCATCAGGTCGAACCTGATCTTGGCAGCAACTCAGAAGTGCAAATAGCAGAAAGAGATCTTTCAAATAATAGTAAGAGGCCATGGCAAACATTATATGCCTGCTGCTCTGTGTGAGGCCGATGAATCAAATCCAAACGGGAACTTGAACAGGGCTAAGGTAAATATACATCCATGCAATCTGAGCAGAATTAGGAATTGTAGAAAACTGATCCTATGTGCATACATGCACTTTCCTAACTTTTTAGGAAGCCTGTTGCGCTGTACACGGAACAGGCTCTGCTCCATACAGCAGCTGGTGTTGGTCCCCTTGCTCCCTAGCTGAGCAGGACCATGGTGTCCAGTGATCCTGGCAGGCTCTCCAGGCTCATCTTGTGCCCAGAAGCTGTACAGCTGGGAGATTAGTTACCCAGCCCCTGTAGCCTCACAGCTTCTAATAGCTGATTGTGATTTAAGCTCATTTCTGGCCTGGATTCACTGTATCAGCATTCGCACTACCACGTGAATTCAGTTTATGGGACTGCATAGCTGAAACTAAGGCTTTACCCCACTACAGAGAAAGACTTCTTGTTAAGTCTCCTACCTTGATGGAGTTGTGCAGCTCTACTTGTCTCTCCAGCTGCCCTAACCACCTTCTTCTTTCCTTTGCCCTGTAAATGTTGAAACGTTACCACAATTTTCTCCTCTTTTACAAATGAGGCTTCTGTCCCCTCTGCTGAAACGGTTCTCATTAAGGTCTCAAACAGTCTGGGCAAGCATCAGGACCTCTGTTCCATCTTCAGTATTTCTGGCTTTTAAGCTGCTCTGGAGCCTATTAGGGGCTCTCTGCTCTTTGACATCTTGCCATCTGCCTTTTTTCTCTCTCCTACCATGTCCTCAACATCTCTCACTCTACGTTACCATCTTTCTCTTCCTATTTCACAAAGGCATAGACTGAGCCTTTGCAATTCCCTTCCCCCTATTTTCTGTTCCCTCCATAGCATGCCTTCTTTAAACTTCATCTGCACATGAGCCTTCATGTGCCACCTCCATCTCTATGCCAGTGACTCAATCTCCTGTATCTCTTTAGGACGCTTCTCCCATGTCCTGCCCAGTCTTTCTGGTATCTCTGCTAGAACATCCTCTTGACTTAATTCGAAGACAGCAAAGTCAAACTCCATTTCCCTGCATAGTCAATGCTTCTCGCTGACGACACCACCTTTCCATCAATCAGGCCCACAAGTGAAGAGAAAAGGAGAATTATGTATCGAATTCCTCACTCTCCTTTTCCCATGCATTCAGGTCACCCCAGATATGTTCCTTTTTCTCTCTTGCAACAAGTTTAATGTTTTTCTTTCCTTACACTCACTTCAATCACTATAGCCTACTCTCCAGCCACAGTTCTCCTTCACCCACCATATCAAACACTTTCCACTCTAAGATTGTACTTTTGGAGCTGATGAACATCTGTTGCCGTTACGATTTATATACCCTGCAACATAAAACCCCTACCCTTGAATTAAGGACCTGTTGTACTTCCTGTGTGACACAAGGTAACTTGTTGCAACAATTTATTTCTGTAATTAACAAATGTCCCCATCCATATTAGGAACTTACAAAGGTTAAATCGGTTAAATCGCTGATTTTCTTAGTAATCTTTAAGACTAACAAATAGGTCAGATACTGTTCTTGCACATGTAGGTATCTGCAGTTCTAACCACCAAAATGACAGAAAGCTGTACTTTCTCCTGCCCAAAGTCAATGAGTAGGGGCAGAAAGCAAGCTGTTCACTAACAAACTGTGGTGAGTCCATGCTTTCCCTCCACCCCCTTAAAGCATGGGCTACTGTGTGCTCTCTGAAAGAGTGGACCATTGATATACTGCTATATACCATGATGTCCTCTTCCTACTTAGGAATTCCTTACTCTTCTATGCTAATCACTACAGGTGCCTAAAGTGTGTTCCTACAATCATTAGAGCTTCCTACACTTAAGCATTAAATAACCCCACATTTCTAGCTAAAATAATTCATTTGTTTTCCATTTTAGTGATAAAAATGTAGCATTTTTCTTCCCTCACGTTTTACAAAATTTCTAGTACAGTATTGTACAAAAGCAACAATCTGACACATTAGAGCTATTCTGCCATCTTTTATTGTGCCTGCAATAAAAAAAAGCATGTATTTTTAGCTGACTGTGCTACACAGAACAATCTGATAGCAGAACCTTGTTATTGTCATTCAAAGGAACATTTGTTTAACCAGATGCAGTCATGAAAAATTACCTTAAATTTTACAATTAGCATTTTCTACAGAAAAGTCTGTTCCATGCAAAATCGAAAGATGTCAATGTGTTAGGACCACGTCACAAAGCAGCTGTATGTTATTAAACTTTCCTTGGAGACGGATCTGAACAGGACCACCAGTACTCTGGGATGTCAGAGGCATCCACAGCAAACCGTATCTCCATCTCAGATACTAGGGTGATCAGGACAGTGTAGTAATGGAAGCAGAAGGGCCTACCGTAGGATGTCAAGTCCTTAATGATTACACTGTGCTCTACAAATGGAACCACGGTCCGATGGCAGCTCCTTGCAGGGAAAGGCAAGAGCAAGTTGGCACACAGGACAGCAGGGGAGAAGGGAAGTTTAGGTTCAAGATCCATGGATGGAACTCCTTAATGAGAAGTTCCTAAGCGTCATGCAGACTTGCCTTAGTGTTCACCCAGGAAGTACTCCTCATGTAGAAAAGGAATTTCTGCACACAGTAAAAGCGCTGGGTGCTTGTGTCTGGGCTGAGCAAAATCAGAATTGTGGGTGGGCCTGCGGTGTAGGTGGAGCAAACCAGCCTAAATACATGATTCCTGAAGGATCACTAAGCACAAGAGGTCAAGGCTGTGGAGCTCCCCTGGCAGTTCCTGTCATATTCCCCTGCAAGAAACTAGAGGCAGCCAAGGACTCTTTAGAGAACTTTACATTCGCCTTTGCAACTTGCTCTATACTCTTCTCAGCTGCTGCAGAAGGCCCAACAAGGGCCCCAAGTGTTTTGGGCCCAACACCCAGATCACCCTGCCCTTTCCAGAAAGAGCCTCAAAGCCAACCTGTTCCTGCAGAGGTAGAACAAATACTGCTGCTTAAGCCCCCCAGTAACTCTGTCTCTGCTCTTGGAGGGAACTGGGCAAACATGGCATGCCATCAGGATTGTGTTTGGTCTTTTGGCTGAATGTTTGGAAACTGGGATGATGCCTTGCACAAAGCCTGCCATGCCTTACCCGAGAGATGGTATGGTTGGCAGCAGATGTTTCAACGCGATGCACATGCTAGTAGCTATGGGTCATGTGGAACTAACTGTTCTTTTTGCCCATCTGACAGAAAGCAAGACCAGATTTGGGGTAGGATGAGAGTGGGAAGAGGATTGGACACAGTAAGACAGCGTGATCAACCCCCCTCACTACTAATTGAACTAATACTGATTAAAATACACACAGAAGAAAGGTCAGTCAAAGGCTACTACAATACAGGCATGCAATTACAACTTGTGGGTTAGGAAGCCCCTAAATCACAGAATACCTTAAGGAAGAAAGGAGCATCAGGAGAAGGTGCTGG
Source organism: Sagittarius serpentarius (assembly GCA_034782735.1). Classification (NCBI taxonomy): domain Eukaryota; kingdom Metazoa; phylum Chordata; class Aves; order Accipitriformes; family Sagittariidae; genus Sagittarius; species Sagittarius serpentarius. Next base: position 15,006,428 of record JAVKLA010000054.1, on the reverse strand, counting down.
CACATCTGCTGATGCATTGGCTGGCTGTACAAAGCAGAACCTGTCTGGTGCTCTGGGGAAGTTCGGGCTCATCATTGCTTGCTGAGTGGCAAATCATACCAGATGGGCATAGTCTGCACCATGCACGGGATCCATGTGAAACATCAAATTTCTAGATCTGGGATTAAGGCAATACAAGTCTATTGGAGAAGTGCTTTTTATCTTCCAGTTAGTGAAGATTAACAGCTGAGCCAAACTGCTCAGCAGGGAGAGAACACGAACATAGTTCTTATCCTTCTCAAACGTCTGGCCCTAAACTATTTATAACCCTTCAATATTTTTTTAACATATGCAAATAAATCTGCATATATTTTTCTACTTATTCTGTTTTGAATGTACTGCCACTTCTCTCCTAATGTCCATACTGACCAAGAGCAGCATTTCATCTAGTTCTCTTTATCTTAGCATTTCATAAGGACTAATGATACCCCAGTGCATGTCTGTGTAATTATGTATGCTAACGTTCTCTTCCTTCTGTTGAAGAACAAAAGAAGGAAGGCAGAGAAGCTAAAGCATGGACTTTTGAAAACACTTAGGCACCTGATTCCCACTGAAATGAAGGAATTCCAGGCTAAATCATGGCTGAGGCCATAGTGAAAGAGCTGTCAGGTTACTTGATCAAATTCTGGCTTTCCTAGTTTAGCCTCACTGCCCTCTGAGGCTTTTGGCTATAATGAAACTGAAACATACAGATTGGGATTATGAGTACGTACTAGCAAATAAGGATACTACAGGATATTAAAGAACACTTGTCTGAAGTCTCTTTCCTGTGCTTGTCATAGTTTGTATTTCTTCCTGTTGAAGCAGTGCTAATGATATGTGCTGGACTTTTTTTATGACTTGAGGAGAGCAGGACTGGTCCAATAGCATACTATCAAGTGCTTATGCTGAGCAACTATATGAGGATTTACAGGCTGAAGAGGACCAGCTGCCAGGCAATTAATCTCTTTTTAGTATAGGTTATAAGCCCACATCAGAGTCAACACAAGGGAACAGGTATCTGTGCCACAGCAGATTCAGTGCAAAGGCTTACCAAAGCTTTCCTAAAGTTAAACTCAGCTTACTTGAACCATGGCTTTGCACTGAGGTACTAGCAGATGTTTTCCTCCACCACTTCTTGATGTGAGGTGGTGTAATCTCCAGCTACAGCATGGAACAGACACTGTTACTTCAGCTGTAACTCCTTAAGCTGCCACAATCACGTTTCTGATGGAGTTGTCAATACCCCAGCAGTCAGAAGAGGGAGAAGGGACACCTTTCCATGCTAGTCATCACAACCAGAGATTACTGCCAGGCATCATCCTGGTTGGCTGGGGTGAAATGAGGAGAGGCAGTAGCCAGTTCTCAAGATGCATCTGAGTTCACCTGTCAGCCTCATTAGTAAACATAGCAGCTCTCAATGCTACTGAGATGGAGCATGCAAGGACCTCTTTCCTGCTTTCTGTTCTATAGATCATGCATATAAAGGAAAGAACATTGTGAACATCCAGCACATCCTTCAAGGAAGGGATCCAAGTATCACCATGATCAGTGGCAGCGAGAGCACGTGCTCAAGGTGTTCCACAGTCAGCAAAGCTGACAAGATTTTTAGGCTGTGCCAGAGGAAGGATGCTATGGAAGAGGTTATAACGGCATTATAGAAATCAGTGACGTGCTGTGGTGAGTTGACGTTGGCTGGCTGCCAGACACCCACCCAGCTGCTCTCTCACTCCCCCTCCACAGGACAGAGGGAGAAAATAAGATGTAAAAGTCTGTGGGTCAAGATAAAGGCACCAAGATCAGTTATCAATTACAGTCAAAGCCAAAACAGACTGGACTTGCGGAAAATCAATTTATTGCCAAGTAAAATAGGCTTGGATAGCGAGAAACAAGCAAATTAAAACACCACCCTCCTCCTCATTTCTCCCCTGCCCCCAGGTGCAATTTCACTCTTTCATTCCCGATTCCTCTACCTCTGCCCCACTCCAAGCAGTGCAGGATGGATGGGGAATGGGGGAGCTGTGGTCAGTTCACAGCAGCTCTTCTCTGCTACTCCTTCCTCCTGGTGCTTTTCCCCTGCTCTGGTGTTGATCATTCCACAGGCTGCAGTCCTTTGGGACAAATCTGCTCTAGCATAGACTCTCCACAAGCTGCAGTTCTTGTCAGGAGTACCCGTTCCAGCATGGGCTCGGCATGCACATCTTTCAGCTGTTCTCACAGACGTGTACCCCCTTCCCTGCAGCACGCTGCTGCCAAAACCTTGCTACCAACCCCCAATACACATACAGTTTGGAAAAGAGCTAGTGAAGAGCTATGGGGAAGGGCAATGATAGTAATTACAGAAATTAAAAGTTTTTATGTTAAGGACTTGTAAGAAAGACAGGAGATCTAAGCTTCAAAAATATACAAATTACATGAGACATGGTACATGTATATGCATTAGGAAACAGCATGGAGGTCAGACCTACTTCTGAGTTCTTGTAAGGACAAGATGAGATCCAGAAAGATGCGTGGGCAATGCATGATGTATTTTGAAACTATTAAAGCAAATACCTTATTTTGCAAACCAGTTAATAGGTAGCTTTCATCTGACCTAACTTCAGATACCTGCAAGGGAGGTGTCTCGATGTGAGCCAGTTACCCTTTGCAGTCAAAAAAAAAAAAAAAAAGAGACTGAGGCCCCCAGAGGGTGTGATTCACTTAACCTATTTTAGAGAAGAGATGAGTCACATGCTAGTAGTGCCTAATTCCTCCCCACAGATTATAACAGCAACCAACTCAGATGGACAGGTAGATGAATCCCATTCCCATCTAATATGTCCAATGAAAAGAACATTTGCCATTAAGCTATTTTGACTAAATAATACTAATAAAAACTATCTCCTGCCTTGGTGTATCAGCTAGCTAATCAGCTCCTTTAGGAGGATCTTTTGCTGCAGGCAGGTTTTTGCATTCAACTGTTCATTACAGATCTTCCTCTGAAACATCTAGTACCGGATACAGTACGAGGCACAACAGAGCAAGGACTTTGTTCTGCAGGACTCCTATGCCCTCAGTGTAGAATACAACTATGTTGTTATGGATACAGAGTGAAGACAGGACCTAAACTATGGTTTATGGTATCCCTGTAATATCAATGCACATAATTTTAAATGTTATTTTTGCCATTCTTCCCTGTTGAGAAAGAGAAGTAAAGATGAGCTCTTTGTTCTGATCATTACAGTTTATCAAAATGACCTTGGTCATTGCCCGAAGGCTTTGCAATGCTGATGAAATGCTCCTGCAACAGCAGGAAGACACCTAAATTCGATGTTTCTAGCTCCTTTCATATTGCCTTTCTTCTTGAGGATATCTTTTTCCAACATGACAGTGTTCGCATGGCTCAGATGAGCCCTGTTGCTAAGAAACAAGTCCCAACTGTGCCTTTAAAACTCTGCCTTTAAACATACAACTCAAGGAAATATTTTTCTTTTCATTACACTGTATTGTGTGTTTTTTATTAAGATTTCTTTTAACTCAGATTTGACTCTTGGGGTTACATTTCTATCACAACCTTCTGGGATAGGACCCATTCTTTTTCCGTTGTCTGTACAGTGCCACGGTCACCTACACAGTTGTATAAATAATGTATTTTAAAATAGTACATTTTAAGATCACAGTAAGGCCCCATTTGGCACACAATTGTGGTGTAAACAAGAAGGAATACAGTGGAGCCTACTTACTGCAAATATCTGTTAATACTAAACTACAAAGCACAGTACAAATCAGTGCTCTTCCAAATGGCAACTCTAGGGTGCATCTGTGCTCGCTTGGCTTTGGGTTTTGGTTTTTTGCCATATCCCATCTAAAACATGCTGAAGTCCCCCTTGCATGTACAAGATAGTGTGTAGCTTTCACAGGCGTAAAGCAGATCATAGCATCACACAAGGGAGTAACCTGTGCATCTGAACTACAAACTGCCTTGTCCATCCTACCTATTTACCGTGTTTTCACTAATGCATGGCACAGGTAACACCTTGCTTTCCGATGAACACAAAGTCCAAGAGTGATGGAGGTAGTTCATTAAGAACAGTGTCCTTGGAAAGAACAGTTTCCTTGGAAGAGATTAGTGGAAACTGAAGTACAGCTGCATGACTTGAGGCAATGAATTGCAGGAAGTCCATGTAGGTTCTCTTGCCAGTGCTGCCACCAACTTCCTGGACAATCTTCAGCAGGTTATTTCCTCTGACTTCTCCATTCAGACTGCAAACAGTCTAAGTGTGTGACATAATTCCTGCCTAAGTGTGTGACATGTCCTCTTCCCTGGCAGTGTTCAAGGCCAGGCTGGATGGGGCTTTGAGCAACCTCATCTAGTGGAAGGTGTCCCTGCCCATGGCAGGGGGGTTGGAACTAGATGAGCTTTAAGGTCCCTTCCAACCCAAACCAGGCTATGATTCTATATTCTTCCTTCATATTTCTGTATCATAACACGACTTGAGTGTAGGCTGCACTTCACAGTGCTACTGAAATAATAATGTGGTAAAACCCTGCCTGACTACCTACTCAGTGCTTCTGCTTCTCACACCAGTAAACAGTGGACTTCTCAGGAAAGTCTCAAATCAGTCACTGGAATAAGGTCTCGTAATTTAGGTATCATTCCTTTCACAAAATATACTAAAGAACATTTACTAGTATATGAAGTGTCATAAACATTTAAAACAAAACCACATTTGTTAAGGAAAAAGTAAAGTAAGTTTTGAGATGCAACTGCCTCAGATTTTTAGCTTTGGTTGCTAGCTCATTTGGGAAATACAATTCTCAATGGGTGTCCTACTTGGTACTGCAACTCACAGAGTCTTCTCTGGTTTTAAATGCGATGTAAGAGCTCAGTTCTGCAACTCTTCCTTACAGTAATACTTATTCACAGGAGCAATCTCAAGGGGCCAGCTCAACATTACAAGCAGCAGCAAAAACGGTGAGCAGAGGTGAGGCAAAATGGTTCTAGAGGCTCAACACTACATTGCTCTGCATGTTGTGGATTCCCAGTTCTGACAAGCGGGTTTAGCTTGAAATGGGAACATTTTGTACCTGTTTTGCACTGGTGCAAATGACTGACTGTTGCTCCAAGCAATGTGACCTGGAGTCCACAGAGCAATGAGAAAGGGGATGTCCTCTCTACCCACTTCTGCCTTGGCACACCGAGAGTAAATGAGCCCTGAAAGAACACCTAGTGGATTGAAAGCACTGATGTGAGCACAACATACACACACATGGGCCAGGTTTTCAATAGTACCACGTACACCATATTTTAGCTAATACACAGAAGAAAAGTCTTTTATTCCTTGTGTTGATAATACCAAGGGTGGACTGCTACCATTTATTCATCACAGCTTCAGTAAAAAAAGGACTCGCTTGCTGAGCAAGAGTGGTTCCTGGGAACTAATGCTTGGTCTAAACTCCATTCCTGGCTCCACCACAGGCTTCTTCTATCAGCTGCCCACAGCACAAGGAGACAGATCCTACTTTTAACTACGTTCCCCTCAATCTACCATCCAAAGCGGGAATACCAAGACTTAACTCTGATGGAAATGAGAATTTGCATGTTGTCACCCTTGTGCGTAAGGAGTTACTTGGATCAGGATGGGTTGGTGACACAGAATGGCTGATGGCTGAACGAGTCCTCCCCGTTCTTCTATCCATACTCATGGCTTGGTTCAAGCTCTGCTTTGCACTTGTGCAGCTATCTACACATCTGCAGCATGGCTGTGAAAGAATGCTGGTCTTCTGTGGCAGTATACGATGTAAGGGGCTAGCTCTCTGGGCACATAAATCAGGTCACCGTGTACAGCTGACCAATGTAAACAAGATGAAAATTAGATCACCTCAGGGGTGTCAGCTTCAAAGGAGTACTAGGAGAATCCATTTCAATGTTGTTTTTGTGGGATGTGTGGGAGGAGCGGAGGACTGAGTGAAATAAGTACTCAGATGCAAGTCAATGTATAAAATTACCTTCTGGCTTTTAAAAGAGAAAACAGACCATTTTTGTACTCACAATTGCCAATGATTGTAGTTCCTGTGCTCTTGTCTCTCTTTTACATGAGACAAGGAACCATCCCACCAGCTTTCTGTAGCCACAATGAAATTTCAGTAGGAGGAAAAAAAAAATCTCATGATGCTGAGTCTAAAATACTGTTTTTAGAAAAAAAATTAGTATTTGTTTTCTAAACCCCCTGCTAAGCCTTCTCTGGTATTGATCAGTTTGTCGGGTGCAGAGCTAAAGAAGAGACATGCAGCAAAAAAACAGTATCATCCTTGCAATACAGACAGGAAGATCTGGCAATGCTTTCACAATTAAATAGACTGAGAGATAATTTAATGGTCCAATCCAGAGAATCCACACTAACTAATCTGTCTAACTGAATTAAAACCAATGTACCTCCTCTTTCAATGGATTACTTGATAACCAGTCTGGTCAAAATGAGTCTGGAAACGGATCTGATTTGTTGCAATCATTTTGCAAAGACAGAAGGAAGGTATGGGGAACCATGCCGAATCCCACAGCTAGAAAGGGACTTTCTTCTGGCTACACCTCACAAATATCTCAATTTGTGACCCGTCTTTTCTCACAGTCCTAAATCTTTTGTGAACCCCTCCCAGTAGGACAGCAACTCTGGTGTGGGTTGCAGGGCAATGAGAGTTGTATGCCCTCACAGCTGCTTTGTGTATGTAGAGCCAAGGAGGTCCAGCCATACTTTCAGCTAGAATTTAGTCTTCAGATTCTTGGAAGCAATTTTCAGTGGAAACTTAAAGCTTCCTGACTCCAGAACAGTGTTTGCAAGAAGACATGGGAAAAAAAAAAAAAAATCTTTTCATTTACAGGGAATATAAATACATAAACCTCGATTCAAGAGCTTATTTTATCTTACAATAAAGAACCTAGTCCTGACCACTGTCAGTGAAAGAGGTCTGACTATACGGCCCTCTCCGCATAGGGATTTCTATGGTGTCAAGTTGCCATCTCCTTTCCCCAACACAGCATAACAAATACAATGTTGGATATTCACACACAAAAAAATCATGTTTATGGAAATCAAATTGTCATGGCAACAGAAGAGGTCTTGCAAGTATTTTAAAAATAGCAAATTAACAAAACCCATTTATGAAATCTAAAATCCATTCTTTTATGAATGCACTTAAAAAACAGATACAACAATGGTTTTCTACCTACATAAGGAAGAAATCATTTAAACCTGAGATTTCACCTCACCGTATTGGCATATGTAATAGATATATGCATATAAATAAATATATATTTTAAACTTAAAACAGCAAAACTGTTTCAGCTGGACAGTGTTACCCTAATGTGATCACTGGGCTTATTTTATTTCAGGTAAAATATTTTCATATAAATATTATGATTCATACTTTGTAAAATAACTCAACTTTTTAACATGGTAAACTTGCAACAATGGCTCATTATAATCTAGTTTATTAATCTTCATTAAAATCTCAGTTCTTCAAGGGCTTGTAACACCTACCTAAAAATGTACAAACGCTTTTTTCAAACAACATTCTTATTTGGTTCAAATGAAATTTTTTCCAACACAGTCTCTAGATTAATTTGACCATTTAGCCTGTGCATTCTTTACAAGCTTGCTCATGTTATAACGGAAACAAAATGACTATCCACGAACTCAGAGCATTTGTAACGTTCGTGTGGATATTCATCAATGCTTATGGCAAACTGAGAGCTCAGTCTAGATAAATGACAAGCTGATGAGATGCCAGATAATTATCTGTGATATGTTTAAATTCATATTCCCAAAGATGGCAGCCTTAGTCCCCTGCACAGTTCCTTGTATAAGCATTAACACTGAAGTTAGAAAGGTGGTACAGGTTGAACCCCTGCAGTGAACGCGATTATGTTTCCAACAGTTCCTCTACTGATCATATTCACTCTTTCCTCTAGCAAGGTTTGACCATGATCCACTCTGGGCATATCCTTTGGGTATGCTTACACTGGAACTTTTAATTTAAGTTAGTGTATTACCAATCAGCTTTCATCAACCATCTCATTTATATGTACTAGTCTGGATATTTCATGATCATATGCTCAAAGACATGAGTGTCCATGGTTTTGTCTAGTCTGGCAGAGTTGTAAATCAGTTAGCAATATGTCTACTTTAATTTAAAAGCTCAGGATAATATTGCCATCCTCCAGTGCTGAAAAATCATGAATCAGGTTCTCCAAAGATTTTTAAAAAATGCAATTCATTCTTTCTCCTCCCTGTGTCGTGTCCCCCCCCCCCTTTTTTTTTTGAGACAGGATCGTATCTTTGAATCCTGCTCCAAATCCATGAGAGTTACATTTTTTCTTTTCTTGGAAGCAGAGAGTCTCACCTAATCAAGAGCCTCAAGGTACAGGGTTCGAAGGAAACACCAAATGTTGTGAGTCAGGATTGCATTGCTGGGCCTTTTGAGGGGCTGTCAAGTAGCTAGAGAGAAATTGTTTGGCCTGTAACTCCCTTGGAATGGAAAAACTGAGCTTTGAGCTGCCTTTACAGTAAGGACTACATTGCTGGAGGAAGGAGGGTGAAGGCAGCTTCTAAGTGGTAAGATGGAGAGAGAACAATCTGGAAATGAGTATTTTAAATCAGATTTTCAAGTTCCATCTACTTATTTTTTCCTTGACTCTATACACAATGAAACCCAGTAAATTTGTAACATCAGAAATCAACAAGTGAAATATAACTAGGTAGAATGGCATGTGATTTTTCTCAGGCTCTTACAATATTTTCATTTTGGGGCTCCTAGTTAACATAAATGCTCAAAAACCCTGGGAAGAGTGGGAAGAAGAAGAGGGATTAACTCCTTCACTTAATGAAAAAGCTCCCAATCTTCAGCAGAACCGGAGAAACCCAGGTTTCACATTCCTGGAATCTCTAAAGCAAGCTCCGTCAACACAAACTTTTCTTTCTCATGTGAGGCTGGGCCCATGCTGATGTCATGTCCTGGGTCTCACTTGTATTCAGTGACATCTAAGGTTGCTGTGTGATGCTGGCTCCAGCTCTCCGCTAAGGAATACTGCTGCCACACCAGCTTCCTTACGTGCGCATCGCACCACAACTGCTCCAGTTCACAGACCAGCATCTGAAAAGCAAATGAGCTCTAACTGCAGTTTCCAGTAAGATGTTGGACTGTGAACTGGAGTAGCTGCAGCAGAGGTGGGCACTCCCTGCTGCTTCTCTTGCTGCTGGAGCAGTAACTACTAGCAGAAGTGGTGTAAGGCACAGATAATGTTTTTAACCGCCGGTAAGGTTTGCCAGATGCCAGAACCTTTATACTAGTAAAATCCCAAGTACTGGACATAGGTACAACACTCTGAACTGGTTTATCTTCTTCCAGATGTGGGCTGGAAGGCATGTCCTATGAGGAGTGGCTGAGGACTCTGGGTTTGTCTAGTCCGCAGAAGAGGAGCCTGAGGGGCGACCTCATTGCTCTCTGCAGCTTCCTGAGGAGGGAAGCGGAGAGGGAGGTGCTGAGCTATTCTCCCTGGTACGCAGTGATAGGATGTGTGGGAACGGTTGAAAGCTGCGCCAGGGGAGGTTTAGACTGGACATTAGAAAGCATTTCTTTACCGAGAGGGTGCTCAAACACTGGAACAGGCTTCCTAGAGAGGTGGTTGACACCCCAAGCCTGTCAGTGCTTATGAGGCATTTGGACAATGCCCTTAATAACATGCTGTAACTTTTGGTCAGCTCTGAAGTGGTCAGGTGGTTGGACTAGATGATCATTGTACATCCCTTCCAACTGAAATATTCTATTCTGTTCTGCCTTTATTGACCAGCACCTTTGCACAGTGCTACAACCAAGTCCATATACATCCGCTGTAGTGGTGCAACTGTGTAACTTCGAAGTTGTAAAGGTCTAAAATGAAGACAAGTCCAAAGACAGAAGAAAGAATGTTGTATGTCAGATTGACTTTATATCTCATAGAAAGTAAGAAAAGAAGAAAGCTCTTCTTCTTTTCTCCATTCCAGGTTACCGCTGAATGAAAGTTTTCATAAATGAGTTGCAAACTCTAGTCCCTTTTACAAACTTAGGGACTATTTTAGAATCTCTTTACCATCCAGTCACTTGTTTCTCCACAAAATTCAAAATTGTATACAGATTCTAAAATTCACCTTTCTGCTTTATGCCAGCTGCTGCCACCTACGGGTGTGTTTGTGTTCAGGGTGCTGCACCCAATCTGATGGGTAAGAAAGCCTTGAGGAACCTGGTTCCTGCTTCCTGCTACCTCCCTTGGCTATCCTGAACAGCTCCACAAACTCTCGATGCTCTTTTCATGCTAGAACAGAGATAAAATGGCAGCGAACTGCTGCAGGCAATGGTGTTTTATCAGAGTTTGTAAATCTCTCCAACACCCACTGATTCAGGGCAGGAAAACAATTTGCCTCCATCCTGCAATCCAGACTAGCCAAAATTCACCCTCAAAAGCATTCTCCTCATCCAAGTTACTTCCGTTTTCAAATCCTTTCACTCCTTTTCTCTCTTGCTGCAAGAAGTTCCAGTTCTTTGGCCTTCTCACCAAATCTCTCTGAATGTACTTTTCTCCTTCTGGGCTTGATTCTCTATTTTTCTCCACATCACACCCTTCGTCTGCAACAGCTTTCCAGACTCTTTAAAATTCCGTTGGTTTACTTGGCCATTTAACAGCTCTTCTCTGCTGTCTGCTCCCACCTTCACTCTTAATCTTCAAGTACATCTGTCCAAATTGCATTAAATGACAAATGAGACTGCAAGGTGCTGAGCAAACGCCGTCTCCTTACGTGTTTGTTAAGTAATGAATACCTCCACGGAACTGCTTCAATGACAGCAGTGAACAAAAACGTCACTGGCCATTTCTTTTGTCTTCTATTTTGATGGAAACAGAAGGCATGAGGGAGGGGAGAGAAACTTGTTTGCATTTAAGTTGGTCTGGCACTGACAGCAATTCAAAAGCAGCATCACTAGGTTAGTGCACAGCTTGACAGTGAAATGAACCAAGAAGTCATTATAAACACAAGTAGAGCTCAACAGCTGACTTTTACCAGCTACAAGGACTGAAGAGCAAAAACTGACCAAAGGACATGAACAGTACTAAATATTTGGACTGTGACAGAGACTGTAGTCAAAAACAAGGCGTTGCTGTGCATTTGCTGTGTATGCCCGTAACTGCGTTTGTAAAGCAAGGGCTGCGGGAGGGTGATGAGTAAGAAGGCATGTACATATGTGTCTATTATGGCTAAGCGGATAAACTCAAGGAAGAGATCCAGTGTAAAACATGGGAAACGGAGGAAGAAGACGACTATATAAAGTATTCAGGCAAGTATGGGCTAATAAAATACAGCCGTAAAGTGGAAAGCAGCTTTCTTTCTAAAATACGGCAGGGCATGCCATTGGACACTGGATTAAAACTGAGGGGCCACGCCAGATGCCTCAGCAGAGATAAAACCCTATTGGGTTTTTGTTCATCAGATACATAGGCTGAAGTTGTCTCAACCAAGGGACTACAAACTTGAAAAAACTTGGCATTCATTCTGATCACAAATTACCTGTGATGAGTTTTCCAAGCTTGTTTGTCATTCTAGATGGCCCAGACACTTCGTGGCACAAAAATATTCCAGACTACCCTGTGCTGGCAAAATCACTGTGAGTGACTGTTCAATATGATCAGCCAAGCAAGCTATATAAGACATTGAGATTTCTCACTTTAAATTTCTGTTTTAAAAAAAAAAAAAAAGGAAATCAATGGCCTCCCTACTGACAAGAACAGGACCTGCAGGAGTAGAAACCTGCAGATTCATTTGTTCTTGTGCCCAACTTTACCTCACCACGAGGAATATCTACAGCACAGCTGATACCACTGCTACCAGCAACGGAGCAATAACCTGGATGTACACATTTTATCACAGGTCTCCTTTCCCACCTTGCACAAGCAGATAACGAAATTACCATAAAGAACTTCTTGATCTTTTCAGTGGAAAATACAAAACCCAACAGGGAAGCCTACTGACAACAAGTTTGCTTTGTTTAATTATGCTCTCATGAACAAATACCCTGTTTCTGCAGACTACCAGTGGTCTATACATCACAGGCTGAAAGGCAACATTAGCTAAAGAATTCCAGCAGTAAAGTTCACAGATTCATACAAACACTTGAAAAACCTTTGTTATGCACAAATAAACTTGTAAATCACCCAGATCCACTGATTTGCATGTCCATAGGAAAAAAATATGATTAAAAAGGATCATAAATGCCAAAGCACGTTTAAGATTTTAACGCACAGATGTTCGAAAGCCCCAATTTCTTTTCTGCAATATTTGTCCTACTGTAGATAAGAAAATGTGTTTTTTCCTGGAAATTCTTTGTTTCAATAATGAAGACGATGGATGTTTGCTTGAGGCATCTATTTACCATTCCAACAACAAAAATAAAATGGGTATTGATAATTTTATGCAGATCTCATCCCTGCAACTTTCCTAAGCGTTGTGTTCCATACTTCTATTCAGCTTTTTGGAGAGCTCATTCTGCTGGAGAGCCGTGGCTTCTAATGAGAGCCTTCTGCAGATGCTTGGCTTCTATAAATCGATCATTAAAGCCCTATTTACATAGCTGAAGGTCTAGCCCTTGAACTCTATCAAGACTGAAGCAGAATAAACAGATGGCAGAAGACTCGTGGTATGGAGCTGACCCACCCAGGAACAGGAGAGCTGTACACTGCAGAAGAAAAAAGTTCAGTGGGCTGGGATCATCCCTCCTTTCCCCAGCTGTCTGTGACAGGCTGTCACTCATGATCTCCTCCACCGGCTATTTCACGGCACATGGGTGGCTGCTCTCCTATCTTGCACTAACATAATTTTATGCTACGTATTTCAATTACTCCCTGCATAAAAACAGTATACATGTATAATTCAGGCTGTGATCCAAAAGTCCACCCCCTTCCTGACAGGAGGGATTAATCTTGGAGAATACCTCATACTTTCAGATAATTCCACTCACTTCTCACATTTCCCTCAAGTTCTCCCCCTTCGTTTCCCCCCTCCCACACACGTGATGTCGAGGGAAGGAAAAATGGGTAGGAAGGAGGGCAACATTCCCATGTATCAGCTCAGGGAATGACAAGGAGCCAGATCTTCTCCCACGCTGACTGGCACGCGGCAGCTCCAAGAGAACACAGTCTGCCAGCTAAAGGGCACGGCCAGCCCCTTCTCTCAATTGCCATCTGCAGCACGTACCGGCTGGAGGTGCACACTGCTCAGTCCTGCGGGAACTGAAAAAGAGAGCATACACCACCATTTATCTCTGCTGGCGTCATCATCTGCCATTCTCCAGAGCTCATCACGGCATGATTTGGCAGAGAGGCCTCACAGCCTGCTCCAGAAGCCCTAAGACAAACTAGAGGTTACAGCACCTGCGGCACAGGGTGCCGGTGGCAGAGCTGGAATGCTGGTAGCCTACGGCACGATGGCTTTTGCTACAGCGCTCACTGAGAACACCAGCTCCCTCTTCTCCCTTTCATACTATCTGCTCCTTTTATGAACTTGAGCTAGGGACACCTTTGTTACAGCTCAGCCCTGCAGCCCTATCAGATGCAGATGAGGAAGACCGCGTCGGACCGCAGAAAATTCTGATCAGGATGTCTCCAAGTGGTCATGTCTATCACAGTGAATGGAAGCAGTGTGTAATTTCAAGGCTGTTCTGCCAAACAGATTACAAGTAGATGGGCTAATCAAGATTTTTTAGGTTGTATTTGGGCTGAATTTCAAGTTTTGGCAAGGCAAAAGTTAACATATCCCCCGGGTATGAAAAATTTCCTAGGAGTCCTTTGTAACACACATGCAAAGAGTAATTAAAACCCAGTTTTTTACAATGCATCTTAAAACCTGCGGTTCTGGGTTACTACATAAAGCCCTGAAAATTAACCAACTGAAAAAAATAAACTGACTATAAACAAAGAGAAAGTGTTACTTCTCCTGTCCAAATAGAATACTACTGCAAAACATAAATAGCAAAAAGGAAAAATAAACTGTATGTTTAAAATTCTCAGATTTCACCCTCATGGATGACTTCCGTAACATAGGACTGATAATTTAACTACAAAAAGTAGAGGCTTTTCAGATGCTGAGAGATGGCCTGAGTATTTGGTAGCCTGCATCGGAGGGCGAATTCCATTTGGATATCACTGTTTTGAGGTACTGGGCACTAATGAACACCTCAAATGCACCGGTCTCCAAGCAGTGGAACACTTGGTTTATTTGGTTTTGCCCATTTTCTTGTGTATTGCGGTGGCTTCTGACCCTTCATTGCAATTGCACTGCAGAGTCTACACATGAATGACAACTACGTGCAGAACAGATGAGGAATGAATTCAGGGATTGAAAAAGAGAGAACTTCCATTACCACCTAAACACAGTCACACTTTCCACCTAAGCAGGCAAAATATACAGCAAGCCTGTGAAACATCATTTTAACTTGTTATAAATCTGGACTACAGGAATTAGATGGGAATTTTGCAATTTACTTCACTGGGAACCGGCTCACATTCTAGATGTGAATACTTCACACCACTGCAAATATCACTTATTTTTCAAGTGTTCCTCAGCTCATCAAGATGGCTGAAGTGAGCCAATGACCCAAGATCTCATTTTACCCTTATTATTCCTGCCAGTAGATTTGTGTTCCTCCTGTTTCCCCTTTTGTGTGGGCTATGTGATATATGACAGGATATGGCTGAGATTGTAAATACCTGTACTTTAGTCAGGTAAATTATCTCGGAGTAAATTCTCTATCAAAAAGCATATGATATTAGCAGCTTCACTAAGAGAATGGTTCGCTTATGCATGGACTAAGGGCTATGCTTTGCATACAGAGTTTGGGATGTGTCTCCAAAACAATGCTTTTTGCCAGTTTGTGAGAACGCCACATGGAAGGATTTCTTTTAATTTGTAGTTTGTTTTGCTACTTTTGCAACAGAAGATCAGGAGGAACAGTGGTATAGACAGCCAGAAAGTACCGCTGAAATCAGCGCATCAAATGGAAAACAAGTTTTAAAAAAAAAAAACTCTACCTGTTAAAAAAACAAAAATAGAATTAAAACCATTTGGGGCTGGTCCAGCCAGTTGGTGATAAAAGAACCAACATGGCTGCAAAGTCCAGAATCAACTCTCAAGCTTTCAAACCAGCATGGACTGGGAGCCCTACACATCCGCCTTCAGAAAGGAAGCGCTATCTGCTGTCACTCTTTACGGACGCCTTCCGTGTGAGGGAAGGCACACCACTGGCTACCTCCAGCAGCCACGCAGCAGCAGCCGCCGGAGCAGAGCTCCAGGCATATAACCACACCTCGAGCCAATTCTGGCATGAGGACGGCTTATGGGGATCTGCCCTCCTAGGATGAAGGAAGAACGCTGAGGGTTCCCTAGTGCGCTGTGTGAAGCATAAGCTCATTCAAATGAGGAAAAGGGCATGGGAAGTCAGGTTTTTTTCTCGTACGTCTACAGTGAAGATCTAGCATCTTCAACGCCAACGGAAAACTACATTTTCACTTTGAAAGCTCTGGCTTTGAACACCTCTCTCTGAAGATGGTGGGAAACTAAGTAAGTGCTAAATAACAATAACCTAAAACCCCACGAAAGCACTCAACCGGAGAGTTGCTGTTTGATTCATCGCTCCAGCTTCTTCAGGTGGCTGCGCACAAGGGCTGTGAAAACAACACACCTGAGCACGCAGCATTACACATGGAAGCACATATACCAAGGCCATTCTTTCTGCAGGAAAACTCTGAGGTATTTAAAAAAGTGGAAGTTTTCCTCTGGAATACACCCGTAGGTTCTGAGCAAACACACTGGAATAGCAACGGTTTGTACACATTGCACACAGCATACCACTCAGACTTAGGTACTTTAATCAGAACTTTAAGAATTTCAGATTCATTAAAGAATTAAACCACTTGAAACACATGAAGCAGTTAAGGGCAGGGCACTAGCTCTTAAAAGCAGGGCAAGCTGGAAGATACTCTCGCACCACGAGGAGGGCTTCTGCAGTGTTCACAGCAGAGAAATTGTGGCCGGGAACAGACTATGAGAGATTCAAGGTATGGACTAATGTTTTCTGGTTTATTTGGGTTTTTGTTTAAATGTGATTGTTTTGCTTGCAGCTAGGATGCTTGTATTTAGCCCTGCGTCCCAGGTGCCTTTGCAGAGTTCAAACTCTAGGCTCCAGTTGCAGTAAGCAAGTATTTCCTAATTAAAGAGGAGGAAGGGGAAACACAGAAGGAATTAGAGCCCCAGCGCAGGGATGTGTTACCCGAGTCGCTCACTAGGGACTTCACATGGAGCAACCGTGAATCCCCAGTTTCTCCGGACATCGCCTCCCTGGAGCAGTGGCACAGGACCAACATTTTTCAAGGGTCTCCTTAGGAAACTCGGTAAGAGGGGCTCTGAAAGCTCGCCTTTGGCTGGCGAGTGACCTGGCCACTCTGCGTCTTGGTCCTCTTGGCTAAAATTACAGTTCGCAAGAGCCCGAACAACCGCAGCCCTTCCCCTAACCCACAGGATTCCCAGCGCCGGGCCGTGTCCCGCCTGGAGAGAAGGGGAGGGTCGGAAAGCGGTGGGGGGCGATGCTCAGCCCCCGAGGCCGGAGAACGCTCTCTACCCCGTTCAGCCACCCAGCGAAGCCCCGCCGCCGGGGGGTGTGCTCCGCGCCCCGGTCCCTGCCTGCTGCCCGAGGAAAACGTGCCCTCCCGCCGCGGCGCGCCCCTGGCCGCCTCTCCCAAGAAGCGGCACGACGGCGGCGGCGGCGGAGCCCGCACCCGCTGTGCGGTGCGCGGACGCTGCCCTGAGGGACGGGCGGCCCCTGGCCCGACGGCTCTCCGCCCGGCCGCTCCCCCGGGGACCCGGCGGCGGAGGCGCCTCCCCGACCCCCGCCGCGAAACTTTCCGCCGAGGCGGAGGGACTCGCTGCCTGCCGGCCTGCCTTCCCTCCCTGCGTGTCTTCCCTTTCCGCGGCGCCGTCGGGGAAAGTTGCCGCCGCGGCGGGGTCCGGCTCCCCGGGCGCGGCCCCGCACAGAAGCGCGCCGGCCCGCGTCAAGTAGCGGCAGGTGGGGAGAGCGCGGCCCGCCGCCGGCAGACGCTCGCTCGCCCGCCCCAGCCCCGCGCCCGGGGCTCTGGAGCTCCTTACCCAGCCCCGGCACGAAGGTGTTGAGGAAGAGGCAGATGACAGCCACGGGGAACGGCATGTAGGGGATGGCGGCGCGCAGGGGTCCCTTCTTCTCCCGGACCTGTACCACCACCCCGCTGGAGGGGGCAGCGCCCCGGCTGGGCTCCCCGGCCGCCGCGCTCTCGCCGTCTTTGGGGAAGGGATCCATGGCCGGCGCGGC
>JAVKLA010000054.1:14933483-14988874 GCA_034782735.1 Sagittarius serpentarius | reverse complement strand
ACCCCTCCCCTCCCCCCGCCCCTCGCGGGCTGGCGCCGCGGCCGCCGCCGTCCTTTCCCGCCGCGCCGGCCGGGCTTCAGTCAGTCGCGTTCCCTCCCTCCTCGGGCTCCCGGCCACCCGGGTCGGGCCTCCCGCCTCGGCTTACCCCGCGGTCTGACACCACCAGCGGCGGCGGTTAGAACTGCCCCCGCGCGCCTGAGGCGGTTTGAGCCCCACGGCCGCCCTGCCTTCCCTTTCTGTCAGGGCTGCCGGCGCGCCCGGCCCCTCACACAGCCGCCCCCGGGCCCGCCGGCCTGTGCGGCGACACCGAATTTGGCCAACTGGTCCGAAAGCGGCGGGGGCTGTATCCAGGCTGCCTCCCGGACCGCTTCCCGACCGCGGGCGCGCTGAGGTGCGCACCCCTCGGCAGGCTGTTGCTCACCCAGACCCGCCTGGGAGGTGAGGAGAGGGCGAGGAGCTGTTCAGTTTAGTCTTTGGGAAGGGGAAAAGCCGTTTCGGTATGAGAGAGCGTGGAAGCGGTGAAAAATTAATGCCCTGTGCGGTTTTAAAAATAGCTGTGCTCTGAAGGTGTAAGAAAAGGTGTAAACTAAGCCCACACGTTTATTGTTTGAAAAACCCTGCTGTAAGGGGGAAGAGAAGGAAAAGGGAGGAGAGCTGTGAGAATTCAAAGGAAAAGAACAAAAATATATGCTTGGAAAGCTAACCGCAGTTTGGGACAGTGTGAAAAGGTATCTTAATTCACATCAGTACCACTAGACGAAATAACCTTTTGTGGGGTTGGTAACTATTGTTCAGTACGCAGTTTAATGGATGAAATGGTAATAGCATTTGAACATGTCTGTAGTTAAACGTGATGGTGGGGCTGGTCATTGCAGATGGGGTTCAGCAGAGAAAACGGGAAAAATATTAAAGGCATTAATCCTGATATAAAAAGTACGTGTGACACATGTAGATGATTTTTGCATAAGAGAGAAAGGGTAGCCTGTGTCTTGCTCTGCATTTCGAAGCTGTATTTTTGCTGAGGAATCTAGACCCCAATGGAAAATCTTGAAGTTCTATATATATGCCATGGGAATGCCACCTGACAAATACATGATTCAACAGGTTAATTGATTTCAGTACACATTAGTACAACAAAGTTAGTACAATGAAAAAGTTAGGTGAACTAAGTGACACAGATGCAGAATCCTGTTCCTAGATTATATTTTTTTTATTTTTCTAATAGCTGGCTTCTGAACCATAAAAACATAGACATGGCGTGTAAAATCTCTTACTTTTAACAGGTTTTCTTTGCTTGTCTTCTGAGTGCCTTTCATCCAAAAAAATCTTTTGACTTCTTTTTGATTAAACATGCAGTTTAGATGTGTTTCTGGAGCATATTGGCCAACCTGGCTTGGCTGCGTGGTTTTTTTTTATGGTGACATTTACTTCTATCAAAATAGTTCATGACAACCTATTATATCCCTTAGACATAAAGCTATTGGAGGGCTGCACCTTTCTCTTGGAAAGATCTGATGTAACTGACATGAATTCTGTCTTTCTCTGCTGGTTGATCAAACTACAGTCAGCTGAGAAATCTTTATGGTATGAATATTGACTAATTAGATGCTGTACAAAGCAGAATCCACAGTTGGAAACACTATCAATAACATGAAGTGATATAATTCTCTATAGACTCAACTTGATGATGAACTGTTAAAGGTTCTGGAAATCATGTGTGGGTGAGCCCACATTACCTGCACTAAAAGCAAGCAAAAGGCTATTATGAGAATAGCCGAAATAGAAAATCGAAGACTAAGATTAATTACAACAATATTTTGTCAGAAATACTTGATAACAGGTTGTGCTTTTATGGAACATTTCCTTGGAAGATCTCAAAGCATTTGACAAATGTGAGTTAATTCATTTACTACTTCAAGATTAGTTGGCAATATGTAAGGCTTACTCTACCCGCTATTAAAATGCAGCCACTCCAGACTGAACTGCATCATTAATTCTGCGCTGCCGGCGTTCATGGAAGTTCTCAGGCGCCTAAGGCAAAAGTTATGACTGACTCAGAGTATATTAAAGGATACCATTGTATAACAAGTTGTGACATTTCCAAGCTTCTCTAAACAAGTGAATTGGTGGCAGCATTACTCTGCTGTGATTGTTCCGCGCTCCTCAAGTGGTGCATGATAACCATGCAAACTTTTTGTACTGAGCACCCGTGTGCTGCATGCTTTACCATTACTCAGGAGACAAGATGGTATGTACTGGAGAGCTTAAGTGAGGAAAGATAGTTGTTAATGAAAAAGTATGCTGGGACCTCGGTAAAAAAATGTGACCCAGGGCTGGATTTTTTTTGAGAAAAATAAGTTTATCATTTATAAAAAGCAGTAATATTTGTGAGTATTAAGAATACCAAGATTTGTGCAGATTGATCTTTGAAATATTCATTTCACTGGATGTCTGGTGAAAGAGTAGGCATTGGAGTTGGCCGAGGTGGCAACAAGACTCCAGGACCTCCTGCAGGTGGGTGGGCCTTCCACACTGTTGTAGCTCTTAAAACTGAGTAAGTCTGGCCTCTGACTTCCTCTAGTCTTGAAAAGAGTACCTATAGTTGCAGGTCCTGATAAGCAAGCATGAACAGAGAACCTGTTTGTGAAATAGCCTTGTCTCAGTGCTGTCAAGACTTAAGCTGGACCTTCTGGCTGACAGAAGCCTGTGGTCTTACTGTGAAGCCTTTGTGGTTAGTTACATTGCATGTGGACGTTGCATTGGGAAGTATATGCTGGGGCTTTGTTCAGTATCCTGAGAGTTTTATATGAGTCAGGCCTAGAGGAGTCCAACACATGGTTCCTGGCCACCAAATTCCCAGTCAGAGGAGGCTAATCTGCCAGATGAAAGCCGGAGAAGGCATTTATGTTACTGTTACCAACTGACTTTCAAGGAGCTGTGATATGAGATTTTATAATGGGAGATTTTCCCTTTGTTGGTTTCCACAGTGGATAAACAAGCTGCATTTTAAACACTTTGCAGGTATGGGCATTTTTAGTTATATACTAAAGGGTAAGGGAAGTGCTGTCAGGCAAAGGGAATTTCCAAGATCAGCTGGTTGTATGAGTTTGCCCTGCTGTTGTAGAATAACTTTTTTTTTCTTTCCCTGCTTGTACTAGTATTGAACTCATTCTTACACAGTCAATGGAGAATTAGAGACTCTGCAAAATGAAAGGATGGTGCTCCTCTGTTACAGTGTTCTGAGGACTGGGCACACCACATTTTGCTGCTGACTTGGAAAGGAAGAAAACCTACAAATTGAATTCCAATGACATACTACAGTAACCAGGGGTCCATCTCTTTGAAATATGCCCCACTCCTGAGCTCAGATCCTCTCCGAAGCAGTCATCTTAAGTACCATACAAGCATGTTAAGAGAGATACAAAAATAGACCCAAACACAAATCAAATTAGAAGTGTTATTAACAAAGACAATAAGGATCCAAGCAGAGCTACTGCTAACACTCCCCTGGGGGCAGGAGGAGCCCTGCAGTCTGCACTCCAGTACACCGCTGTAAATCCAGCATTGCTCTACATATTGTGACAGAAAGCAGAGTTTGGTTGAAGGAGTCGGGCTTTCTCCTAACAGAAAAGATCAGTTAATTCCATTCATGTGCAGGAGATTAGAGTTACTGGATCACAGATGTGACTGTCATTAACAAATCCATTGTATCAGCTGGAATTGGGGCTGGGGAGCCCTGTGCCTTCACAGAGACAAATGCACCTCTGTGTAGAGGAACGGTTTATTAAGTACCACTTGTGGCCCCTGTAGACTATGTACTGATGGGACTGTCATGGCACTGAGACCTCATAAATTGTTTCCATCTGACAGATGTCACACAATCACATGAGGCTGGGTTTGACTCAGTGAGCTCTTCCTGGTGCAAATGACAGCTACGCTTATTGCTGGTGTAGTACATGGGTATATCCTGCACACACAAGACTCCAGACTAGTTTTCTTATAAACTCCAGAGGGACATTAAAAAAAAAAAAAAAGCTGAAGTGGATTTTGTGTGCCCAATCTGGTGGAAATCCTGCGGTGATTCCAGTGGGAGCAATAATAGCCTCATTTATCAATTCATCTTCTGTTACATGAGTTTGTCAAAATAACAGGAAATCTAATTCTTTTGATAAATTTCTATTAGCCTAAGAATTTAATAGTGGCATTTGTAGCTGTGTCCTGCTATGTCTTGAGAGTACATGATGCCACCAAGATCACCAAAATCTGTAGGGATGAAAAGGAGTGACTTAATTTAGTCCTTGCTTTTTTAATTTCATACTATGTGCTTTTACTCATTTATGTCATTTAAACAAATGTACATACGGAAAACATCAGGAAGGCTATAGATTTCTACTTGCTGCCAGCGTCACATGTAGTGATCTTGTGGCACTGGCCACTTGCTTTGCCGCTGATTATTTTTTAAGTTTTGAAAGTCTCTATCCCCATTTGAGTTCATGTAGATTCTTTTTAACTGTTGAAAAGTTCCTTTTTCTTCTTTCTCTTAATGTAATCTCATTTCCTCCTTTTACAGCCCCTTTCCCTGTGAAACTTTCTACCTTGCAACATAGCTGTCATGACCCACTCAGAAGAGGAGGGTGACTCAGATTCACTAATCCCCAACGGTGTGGACTAAGGCAAGACAACTCTCAAGGTCTGTGTACAAACATTTATTAGGTTCCCACAGTGATTAATATATGTCTTAAAACTAGGTTTTCCAATAACTGGGTAGGTATATAACAAATTATGGCAAGCAGTAAGGTGTGCCTTGCATTAGTTAACAACTCTAAGAGAAAAGAGAACCAGGGAGAAAGAGAGGAAGAGAGATCGCTGGTCCTGGTTCCAGCATTGCTCCGGCCAACGAGGTGGGGTTCTGGTTTGTCAAAGCGGTCTTCTGCGGAATTCCACACACACAGTGGCACCTATCTTTCCCCTTTAGGTTTGCCGTATCGGTACGATCCGCCCTCCTGTTACGGTGGCTGCTTCGTTTCAGATTCTCCTCCCCTCCCAGGTGACGTGTAGCATGATTTGGGTTGAGAGAGGGGTGCTGTAGTCATGTATGTTTAGCATGATCTCTGTAATCTTCATTAGCATGCGCAGGGGTGTCAACTTTAATATGCATGTCGTGGATAATGAGGCAGAGGTCATTCATTGGACACAATAGCCCGGAAAACAGAGTTAACAAGCTTCACCAGAGCAGAACCGTCCTGTCTCCACAGGGCTTCCTCCCCTAGCCGCATCCTTTGCTGTTCCTCCCGAATGGGTATCCTTACAAGGCCTGCATTATTCAGTTCAGGGTACTTGGGGGTGTTTGAGACATTCCTGGGAAAGGCTCGGAGGGCCTCTGTCCCCCCTCCCCCCTTATCTTTAGCAAGTTTTATCTCTCGCCTTTGTTCATGCTTCCCTCAGGCTGCTTCTTTCAGTCTTTGTTTTGGGGAGTTACAAGCCATTTCCTACAATAGCATAGACCACTTTGTTATTCATCTAGCCTTCCTGTGCAATTCTGTCGTGTTTTTTGATTTAAGCAATCTTCTCCTCTCCAGCATGAACTAATTATTGATCACAGGCATTACATGATGCTCCTGTGCATTCACTTCTTCTGAGAGTGGGCAGGACAAAGATTCTAGGAGTTAACTCTTGTGACATTCAGTATCCTGGATTATTCAGTCCTCTTACATCACGTTTCAGTAGATCTGTTACTGTGTTTGGAAATGCTCAAGCTTGCTGTTTTAAACTGTTTTTCAGGCCCATTCCTACACCTCACAAATATAGTCTCCTTTTTTTCCCTCTTTCCCACTGGTCACAATCTCCTTGTTCAACCAGTCCCAATGTCTCCACATGATGATCCATTTTTTCCTTTTTCTGCCTTGTCTCATAGCTTCCAGTACCAGCCTTACTCAAACACTGCCAGGTTCTTGCAGTCTGCCAAGATGAGACCTTGTTTCTTCTCTCCTTCAAAAACTTTTAGTCTCCTCACAGTGTGGTAGTTTGCAGAAGTAGGACACAGAACAGGTGCAATTTTGTAATTTCTTTTGCTGTATTCTGGTCCATCTACAGCAGTCTAGAACTGTCACAAGTCTAGTCCTTCACGTTTAAGGCACTTCACCCAAAAGAATCCAGTTTACCTAACATAGCCATGTAAATTCTCTGTTGCAGTCAGTGGAGAGGCAGATCCTCAGATCTTCCAGGAATTATCAAGTCTGCTTAAGCTGAGCATCTGTTGCTCTGGTTAAGACTGGGAGGAACCAATAGGAAATAATAGCTATCTTCGTCCATTTGGCGTCCTTTCCGCTACTCCCTTTTTGGAGGACAAACATTTAATGGTTAAGTACATTTCACGCAAAGTAGAACCAAGTATCTGTGTGTTTGATTTCCTGGGTGAGTATATTCTGCCAGAGACTGTTGTATAAAAGCTGAATACTGTTACCACCATGTAAGATGAAATTTGTCATGCTCTCTGTCATGTTTCTCTGAGGGACCTAGGCAGAGTTCAAAAGCCTAAAATAAACCACAGCAGAACTGCAGGTGGGAGAGATATACCAGTCTCCATAGAGGAGCACTAATAAGCAGCAACAGGCAATGCAAATTATGTAATAAGGAAATATGTTGTCTGTGTAGTGAAGCACCTCTAAATTTAGGTGCCTGAAAGATTAAGCAATCCTGAAAGGCAAGCGGGAATGGATTACTGTGTGGATCTTAGTGGGTTTAGGGTATCTGAGTTACAACTTAAAGCAGTGTCTGGACGGACCAGATGCCCTTCTTTGTACACTTGGATTGACCCCCTCAAGGTCATTATTCTTGGACATGTTTTCTAGTATGAGTGTCAGAGGAGACAGGATCCTTTTGTGTACAGAGTGCTTCTCTCAGGTTACGTCTGAGTGAGTCAAATTATGATCTGTGACTTGGGAACAACATCAGTCTATCAGGTAAACTACTGCAAAGCCGTCATGCTCTGCCTTTAAAGAAATTACTTCTCAGATCAAATTTCTTGCCGCTTATATTAATACTTTTTATTTCTGAATAAAAGCTGGTTTAGACAGGATTAAATGTTATGTATTGTAAGACAGCCTTTCAGAAAGCTGTGAAATAGAGAAACATATGCTGCTCCCCTTTCCTGAGATTTGCTTGAATCATGATGCTGACAGAGGTTGATTTGCCAGCATACATAAATTTTGATCCTGGAGAAAGGTACCCATCTATTTGACAGCTGTGAAGAATGAAATTCTCTGTTTACTAACACAAGAACAGTGGAAGTGCATGCTTTTCTCCCAGTGTTCTACCCCTTATCTGGAGGGACCAATTTCAAAAGTGTGTAAGTCCAAAAGTATGAGCTATTCAGTCCTTGTTTCTCTGCTACAGTTGCCCACAGCTTTGTAGTCTCAGATGGAAATCGGCAGCTACTGTGATATAGGTCACATCTGGACAGGTGTAAGCCATAAGCACTGCTGGCTAGCTCAGGGGTTTCCAGTGGGATGGGGAGTTTTATGCATGGAGTATAAGAAGTTTTATATTCTCTTAAATGTGGCTGCCTGGGCTCCGGTCCATGTTGAAGGCTTTTGTCCAGTGCTTTGTAGGACAGGAGTAGGTCTCTGGTCTGTTCCAAGGCTTTAGATATCCTCACCAGGAGTTTAACAGTTTCAGCCAGACTTGCTGAGAACAGATGAAGGGTTTTGCCTGAGGAACGCTTTCTCAAGATCAGTGATGGGCTGTGAAATGTAAGGATCTCAGGGTTGGTTTTTTTTAATGATATAACCCAGTGGATTTCAAGCTTTCCAGCAGGGATGGGACTCAGCGGGCAATCACCCCGTGAGCTACAGGAGCCTCGCTTTGGTGTGTAAAACTCTGTGTAGAACCTATGTGCTCTGATGCCTGTCACTAGAGACTGGCCTGTTCACAAATGCTTCAGCAGGTCTCCTGCTATGTTCAAGAGGAAGGGATTTTATCTATGCGCTGTCAAGTACTTATTGCAACGTGAACTTTCTCTGACGCTGCCAAGTCTTTCTCTCTCCTATGAGCAAGTAGGAGACTTAATTTTCTGAGACTGTACTGGGTCATTTTGTAAATATTACGTTGACATGCAACAGAGTGCTACAAAGTGTAGCAATGTTCCGTGGCTATTAGGAATTAAAATAGGAGAAAAATGGTATTTTTAAGCTTGTTCAGCAAAAGAAATAGCAAAGCTTCACTTGAAGCATAACACACCTAGCTGATGTTGGCAAGAGCTGGGAACGTAAAAGTGAAGATTGTAATAATCAAGAAGGCGGTAGTGACAGAAGCTACTTCTCGAGCAATGGGAGCTAATACTAGCAACGTGCAGAGGGACTGAATGTCCTATTGTAAGTGGACTCAAGGAAGGACGTGTGAGGAGGAGGCTGGTTCCTCATTTGTTTTAGCAATTCGTCTAACTGTAAAAGAGTTCTTGTGCTATCAATGTACTATCGGTCTAAACCACTGCTTGCCTAAGATATACTTGTTTTCTTCCTGAGATCCATCTACTACTTTCCTATGTCTCCTGCTGGAGCTGAAAGATTACTTTAAATTATTTCTTGGCATAGAAAAACACCTGCTTAAATTCCTTTTAGTCTAGAATGGGATGATTAATGTTGCATTTGCTGATCTCCTTGTGAGTTCTTCTCACCCGCAGGAAGGGTATACCTGGTACATTAATTTAGAGAGATGGATCAAGTGCAATGGGGACTAGGCAGGAAGTATTCTCTGAGCCCTGAAAGGGGTGTTTACAGTGGAAATTATTATAGTTCTGAATTTTGCAGGCAAATAGGTGTAGCAGGTAGATAGATTCTGGATAGAGGACTATAGTGAGCTCAGGGAAAGAAAACAGCATAGCTGCTTTTGGTTTTCAAAGGCTGAGAGAGAGGGCAGCCTGCAGTTTTCCGCCCTTGAATAAAACTGCCTAATTTAATCTGAACTTTTTTTTTTCAGAGGGATTGTGGTTGTCGGTGGCTCTTTCCATCCCAAAGTGATCTTCTGTGCTAAAGGAGGCCTAGGTCTACACTGAGGAAATGTGCACTGGGCTCTGTGTCACAAATAGCTGGCAAAAATCTCACTCCAGCATACGATTCTCTAGGGCTCTATGGGAATGCTGGCTGAGCCAGCTGGAATACTTATGAATCACGTGGTTGTAGGGAACTGCCCAGTCATGTCACCAGAGACTGGGAGATTCAATCCCATGATCTCACCCTAAGCATCATAATGCTTTATCTGCAAGACTAGTACACATCTGAAGTTTCTGTTCTCTCTTATGAAGCCTTTACCCTAGTTACTTGAGAACCTTTGCCCCTGTGTGCTTACTTGTTGAACAGACTTTAATAGTAGATTTTACTGCATTTAAAAGAGCATTTCTAATGTCCAATTAAACTGGAAAATCCATGCTCAACAGATTTGTTAAGTATGATTCTCCATCTAGTCATTATAATTAATGAAGTCGTAACTTCCTGAGTGGTTCTTGTGTGTCCTTAATTAGCGCCTCTGTTCTGTATCCGCCCCCTCACTGGAAGTCAAGCTGTGGGTTTCTTCCTGGTTCTTGGATCCCTCATAAACCTCAATATGCACTAGCACCTCTCCAGCCCACCAGGTCCTTTTCTCCTGTGGTCTCTCTGGCTGTTTTTTAATGCTCTTGTCCCAGAGACAGTGTCTGCGTCTCTCTTACTCGACTACCAACAGAAGTGCTGTGGACAGCAGTGTTTCCCAAAGGTACGTGCCGTCTTTCGAGATGGCTGCCTTGCATGTAAAGGATTAAAATGGCTGCAACTGTGTGAAGTTTTTCCCCATGAGAAGCTGCATCTTCCTGAATTTTGCCTTCCTGTGGCACATTCAACATGGCCTTTTACTGAGGCCAGGCAGGGCTTATTTCACTCAGCTGCCCGTGTGAAACTGGCAGGGTGAAGCATGATGGACCTCACTCCTTTGATTCATACACTGCTGTATTTTTTTTAGTTAATTGCTTGATTTTTCTGAGACAGATCCCATCTGGCCCTGATGTTTTGTCAGCCTTGTGACATTCTAAAAAATTTTGTAACTATTTTTGGCATGATCTCAACTTCTGACAGTATTTCTGCTTTCTTCCATAGAAAATGTATGGCTGTTCTTGGCATATTCTTCACAATCCCCATTCCTTATAAACATTGCGCAGAAAATTTGTTTTATCAGTGTCTGCTTCTTCTGTATATAATTTACCCTTCTGCTCTTCTGAGGAGCTGTCCCCTCAAACATGCCATATTCTCCCGCTATCTATAATTCTTTTTCATCAGAGGAAGCATTTGTGCAATATTTCTGTCATTCTCCACTTGCTGCTTTGCTCATCAGCTTCCTGTGCACTTCTGATTTATTTGTCTCTCATTATAGGTTTCTACTCACCTTGGGTAGTCTGCCTTGGATTTTAATCCCAAATTGCCTTCTAGCACATGGAAGTAGAATATTTGCAATTGTAAGTTTTGCAGTAGGCTGCAGGTGCCATGTAATATTCCATCTGAAACACAATAGAGTTAGTACTTTATCTTTCCAAGACAGATGGATCTCGTCCTAAAAATCCTTAAAATCACTTTCAAATGATTTAAGAGTAGAAAACAAGCCTTCATGGGAAGGTCAACAGAAGATTTGATCACTTCATATAGATATTTGCGCAAAGCGATGTGATCTGAATGTGGGTAAGGCTTTTCAGCCTTGTTGACAAAGACACAACTAAATGGCTAGTGTGCTATCTAGTCGTGCCTTTCTTAGGGTGACCTATTTGATGTCTGTCTGTCTTGCTCATGAACAGAAGGTTAAACTTGCCAAGATGGAACAGAAATTTCAGGTTCTGACTGGCAGGTCCCAAGTCTCTTTGCTCCCTTTTGTTAATTAAAAAAATTCTCAAGGGTACTTCTGAACTTTTTTGCTGCTGTACCCCAGGCTCCACTCAGTCTATAAAATTAATTCATAGTCCTGGAGCTCTTTGTTGGCCAGTTCCCAACCTTTAATCTTTTTTGAGGTATTGAGATAGTCTTCTCTGTCTCCATAATCTACTGTCCATGTGTCATCTGTTCAGCAGGAAAGCTTTCCAACCCAGCTATTTCTGTGCACATAAAAACATATCATGACATTACCCACTCACATATTGCATGGTTCTAGTACGATGGTTGAGCTCTCTCCACTCATATTCATCATTGACCCCAATTTAATGGAGAACTAAAAATCTAGCGAGTTGCAGGCTATGTGCCCGAAAGATATAGGCAGCAAACAGGCTTCACAATTGTGAGCTATTATGATTCTGCAAAAGTCTGTCACTACCATCAGGGACAGAAGTGGTTTGATAACTCTGTCAGCCTAGCAACATGACAATACTTCAGGAGAGTTTTAAAAACTTCCCCCATATTTTCCCATGTCAATAGATTTGTTATCATTTGGAGCCTGTGGGGGGGGGCTTGACCCTGGCTGGATGCCAGGTACCCACCAAAGCCACTCTGTCACTCCCCCTCCTTCTCAACTGGACAGGGGAGAGGAAATACAATGAAAGGCTTATGGGTCGAGATAAGGACAGGGAGATCACTCAGCAGTTAGCGCCACAGGCAAAACAGGCTCGACTTGGGAAAAATTAACTTATTACCAATCAAACCAGGGTAGGGTAATGAGAAATAAAACTAAATCTTAAAACGCTTTCCTCCCACCCCCGCCTTCTTCCCGGGCACAGCTTCTCTCCCAGTTTTCTCTACCTAACCCCCACACGAGTGGTACAGGGGGACGGGGAATGGGGATTACGGTCAGTTCATCTCTGCTGCTCCTTCCTCCTCAGGGGCAGGACTCCTCATACTCTTCCCTTGCTCCAGTGTGGGGTCCCTCCCATGGGAGACAGTCCTCCACAAACTTCTCCGACGTGGGTCCTTCCCATGGGCTGCAGTTCTTCACAAACTGCTCCAGTATGGGTCCTTTCCACGGCAAGCAGTCCTTGCACAGACTGCTCCAGCGTGGGTCCCCCATGGGGTCACAACTCCTGCCAGCAAACCTTCTCCAGTGTGGGCTCCTCTCTCCACAGGCTACAGGTCCTGCCAGGAGCCTGCTCCAGCGCGGGCTTCCCATGGGGTCACAGCCTCCTTCGGGCATCCCCCTGCTCCGGCGTGGGGTCCTCCCCGGGCTGCAGGTGGAGATCTGCTCCAGCGTGGGCCTCCCTGGGCTGCAGGGGCACAGCCTGCCTCACCGGGGTCTTCCCCAGGGGCTGCAGGGGAATCTCTGCTCCGGCACCTGGAGCACCTCCTGCCCCTCCTTCTGCACTGACCTGGGGGTCTGTGGAGATGTTTCTTTTACATGTTCTCACTCCTCTCTGGCTGCAGCTTCTGAGCCCCAGCAACCTTTTTTCCCTTCTCAAATACGTTATCCCAGAGGCGCTACCACTGTCACTGATGGGCTCAGCCTTGGCCAGCAGTGGGTCCCTCTTAAAGCCGGCTGGCATTGGCTGTATTGGATGTAGGGGAAGCTTCTAGCAGCTTTTAAAGAAGCCGCCCCTGTAGCCTCCCCCACTACCAAAACCTTGCCATGTAAACCCAATACAGCCTGCTATCCTTTCTATAGGCATGAGAAAGATTTCTGCCAGAAATATTGTCAGTATGAACTCCCCTGCTGTCTGAAAAGAAAGGGTAAGCAACCTGAATGCTGAAATAAAATCATCATTATTAAGATTTAGAGGGACTTCCTGCAGTAAAGCAAGAATCCATCCAGTCCAGCACTCTGCCAGTTGCTGGGATCTCTAATGGCCCACTTTTAGCTTGGCTTTCCAAGGATATTTTTGTGAACCTCACTCTTGGTCAACATGTGTCTTCTAGTCTGTGGCAAGATCTCCTACCTGTTCTGGTCTTCGTGGCTTCTTACGAAAGACTAGCTTGTATCTACTATCAATGCTAATTCCCTAATGACGTGCTGTCTACTGTAGTGCTTTTTGTATTTCAGAACTTTTTCAGTAGTGCTGGTCAGGGGAAGAAAACATCCTATAACAACCCTATGGATCTGTTGATACCAAGATTGCATCAGTGGTACCTCAGTAGGAATGGAGTAGCAATAGGAGGAATAACTGGGATCCGTAGGGGAAATTGTGTGGGCAGGGTCTCTCTCCCTCTCTTCACTTAGTCTCTTAGCAACAGCAGGCCCAACGGGTATGGCACTGCTTGCTGGGTGCGTGCAGTCCTCTTTGTCAGACAAAGAAGAGCAGAAAAGATTTAGCACGGAGAAGATGGGGAAATCATAGAATTACCTAGATTGGAAAAGACCTATAAGATCATCTAGTCCAATCGATAGAATCATAGAATTACCTAGATAAATGAGGGGAGGAGGAGTCAGGAAGAGCATGAACCATATCACACTGGGAGAGAAATGACAAAAGATGGCTTACTTGATACGCAACCATCAAAGAATAGGTTATTCTTTTAGTAGCAATGGGATACCAGTGAGAAAAAGGTGTCTCGGGCTTTCAGAAAGAAATGCACGTGTGCAACCTTGGGTGTCATTTGTATCCCTTCCTGTTAATGATCCTCACTGGAGCTTTCAACATGGGTAGATATCATTAAATAATATCTGAGCCAGGCAGCTCACCTGCTGTCTTTGTCTGACCCCAGAAGCATGGCCTGGCTCACCTGTGCCTTGTCTGCAGAACAGCAGTGTAAGCCCTACCTAAGACCTCCTCTTCATGCTATCCTGTTTTTGTATCACAGGACAGTGGAAGACCGTTCCTGCAAGAGCAGAGGCAGCTGCTGAGCTTCAGTGCATCAGCCACTGAGATGCCTAAGCCCTAAGTCTTTCCTCTGTATTACAACCTCTTGCTTAGTTGGTTTCTAAGGGTCTCTCCCCATATATTTCTTGGGCCTGGAGAGTTTAGTATGCAACAAGGTACCTAGAAGCTGTGTGTTGCAGCCAGGTATGTGATCCTCTGTGCTAACTACGTCCGCTGTAGCAGTGACCCTAGTAATGCCAATACATATGTTAGAACACAGACTGAATCACATGTTAGGTCTTTTCCCACACTATTGCTTTTCTGAAATATGGTTTATGTTTGCTATCTAGCAGGTAGGCTGTGTTTTTTCCTTCATGTAAATAGCTTTTTTGTATATAAAATACGTAAGTCTGAATTGTAATGAGAAAGGAGAGGTGAAGAAAGGAGGATGGGACACAAGTTAATGTTCTGCTTAACCTTCTTCCTTCTACTGAAAAAATACCAGTGCGTTCCTTTCTCTGGAACTGTGTCATTTGCTTTATACCTGGAGAGGCATTGTGTTAAAGCCATTATGAAACATTATAGGTGCTGATGGCATAGAAGCAGCATAACTGTAGCTTCCAAAGAGCCTCTTTTTTGTAGCCACCAGGTCGCTGCTGAATTGAAGTGCTTTCAGAATGGAAGCATTTCTTCCTTACCTTCTTATCTTCCCTTTTCTTCTAATGGCACATTAGCACATAAAACAGACAAAAGAAAAAAGGATTGTCATTTTTATTTTAAACCTTGTGTTTGCAGCTGGTAATGCCATTGGAATCATGACACGCAAAGTATTCCATAAGTCAAAACTAGATATTGAAGTCACAGCTGTAGTTCTAGACTGGCTGTCTCGGTACTGGCTGGTATAGTTGGACCTCAGCTTCTCTGCAAACACAGACCCTGAATTCTCTTCCAAAACTAATACAGATCTAGCTCTGAGCACTTTGGCGTACGTCACACCACAAATTTCCTGTTCAGCATGTTGACATTTATTTAGAACTGCAGAAGGTGTATCTGCCTCCTCTCCCCTTCCAAAATATGCCTGAAATAGATACTTTTAAGACGATTGGTACTGTATTATAGGGTAAAATTCTCCATTGCTTGCAGCAAGGGTGACAGCAGATGATCTGACAGACTGTCTCCCATATCTGATTTGTCTTGGGGGAGAGTGTTACATAGGTACAGCATATCTGCAACTACCACTGATTCCAGATGTAACTGAGGGTACACTGAATTGTGAAGATGCCCGATTATTGGCACCTCTAAGTTAGACTGTCCCTAGCAAATGAACTTTTAACTTTATGGTGTGTTCCTATGTATATTGGCCTGCATAATAACTACAGGTGATAAGTCTTCTGTAGTTCTCCTTACAGTGTAAGCCGCTAATACCTGTTCAGTTGCTGCCATGTCTGGCTGTGTTGTGAATCAGACAATGAGAGCTAGCAAACACAGAGCTGGTGCCACTAGCCCATCAAGCAGTAAAAGGAGATATTAAGGAAAATTAATGTACTGAAAAGGAGAGAAAGGCTGTATGTGCATGAACCTTCAGAAGAAAAGCCTTGGGGGATATCTCTTGACCTCAGTTAGTGACCTGTGGTAAGAAGCTTAGATGTCAAAGGAGGTACTGGAAAAAGCTGGTGAAGGTGAAGGAGGTAAAATTCAAACTGTATTTGTCAAAAAATTTTGAAAGCATGTAGTTAATTGGCAGACCTACTAGGACTATATACACTCCTTTATTAAAATCAGTAACTGCTTTTAAAAAGCAGCCAGTTTGATCCCCATACTGCAAGGTGCTAGGTGTGATCCTGAGGGGCCTACAGCAGCTTGGCTTTTCCTCCAGAAAGCAAGAAAATTGGTTTAGATGCTAACTCTGTAAGAAGACTAAAAGAAAATAAGAGAAAAATCAGCAGGACTTTTAAAGAGATTCATGTCCTGTAAGTTTATATAAATTGATGCTGCTTCAAACTACATTAGTGAAAAGTTTGGCTCCATAGTCCTGACGTTTGTCTTTTAAGCTTGAAAAATTGAGGGCTTAATCTGAAAAACATTGAGTAGAAGGAGTATGGAAGCTCACCATGACTTTTGGAGCATGACTGTGCCATAATGCTCGCTTTGAAATCCCTGAGTCTGTATTACAGCAGAAAATCTGACCCACAGACTTACCCCCTTCCTGAGAAACATGTTCTGTCTCTCACATCACCCAAGCAAGAGAAAACCTACAAACAGTGCTGAGCTGACAGTTCTGCCAGTAGTGCCAGAGACAGGACAGAATCCAGCTCATTCCTCCGTGCTTGCTGCTTCATTAGTAAAGATAAGATTTACAGAAACAGTAGTACAGATAAACCGAGTAAGAATCCATTCTATAAACTCAGATTTCTGACTTGCTTTTTAAGGTGTTCCTAGCAAACTCTGTTTCCAAAGAGTTCAGAGGAGATGATGTCAAAACATCCCATGTTTATTGTATTGCTTAGGCGATGTTGAGAAGGTAAGGCCAGTGTTTTCCACAGCATTGTCATGAGCAAAGAGGAATTACAGCATCATAACTGAGTCTCTCAGCGAGAAGAGAGTATGAAAATTGACTTGCAGCTGATACTTGTATCAAGATGGAAAATAGCCTTCCATTTATATTCAAAATGTATAAGGTCCAGTTCTGGAAGCCATACTGAGCCAGAAATACCTGGACAGTGAAAAGGAGATTCACTGTAAGGAACACAAAGGTCTCCTTGTTGCGGACTTCTGTATATTGACCCACTCCTGACTCTAAGCAAAGCTGCATCATTGCCAGGGGTATGCTCTTTTCATTTGAATGCTCTGAAACAATTCAAAGCTTTTGCCCAGTGTCATGCTAAATTTGGTCAGAGATTGAATCGGAGCTCTGGATCATGACTATGCGTGCCTAAAAGCTGAATCCAAATACAAACTTTCCTTCCAGGGACCAGCCGCAGGACAGCTGAATTAATCTAATGTCACAAAGTGAATTTCACGGTGCAACAGTTCAAGGGTGTATTTCTTCAACAGCACAGCAAATGCTTTTCACCTTGGCCTTGCGTCCAGCTTGGAAATATCTCGGGAGCCAACAGACCTGATCTAACATGACTCAGAAATGTGAGCAGTTCTTTGCACATCAGGTATCATCTCTTCGTATACATCAGTGCACAAGCTATGCGGTCACTACCATATTCCTGTTTTATTTGCTGCTGTAGTCTTACTCCTCTCTAAAAGGAGATTTTAAAAGTTTTGCCTTTTCTAAGTGACCAACGCAAGCATTTGAATTTCATTCTCTTTCAAATCAACACCACCACTTGACCCTTTAAAGTACAGACACTGAAGCAGTGTTTAATCTAAATGCCATTTCTAAGCAAACACCCACGGAGTTATTAGGCATTTGCTCAACATAGTACATCCAACTTACATTAAAAGGACCAAGCTGAGACCCATCTGCTTTTTAGACGTTATTTGGCTCAATCCCCAAAAAACAAGAGCAATAATAAAATTTTTAAAAAATAGTGGTTGTGATTATCTTGTAAAATCTCTTAACAGACAATGTTAATTTATCTCTCTAGCAGTACTTGGCGTGACCCAAAACTGTTCCTAATGTCACTGCCTCACTAGGAGAATGTGTTTTTACAAGTACTTTAAAGTACGGTTAGTAGTAATGCAGAGAGGATTACGTTGGCTTTGCAAAATCAGGTTAGCCCTCCTGATGTAGCTTTTGGAGGGGGGAACCTTACACACAAACTGGCCAGTGTTTTTAAAGCAAAGAAGAACTTGAACAGCTTCAAAATTAAAGTAGCCTTGTGACATCTTCTGGTTATCCAAAACTGTTTTGAAAAATATCTGTGTGACAATGGTCCATTTTTAACATTATCAGCTGGGTTTTCATTTTAAAAATGGTCACTGTTAACTTTAATTTTGGAGTAGAAAAACAGAAGCTTTTATCAAAAGTATCTTACAGAAGCCTTTCAAAAGCCCAACTCTATTTAAAGCTGTATGTTTTGTTTTTTCACCTAGAAAGCAATGTATTCTACTGAACAGTCCTGAGGAAAATGCTTGAGTAGTAAATGTGTTTAAAAAGAGTAGAGCTGAATTCAAGTAATTTAGTACCCATTTCTTTGTTAAGGAAAACAAAACTGCACTATCACAAAACAGTACGTTTTACTCGTACAATGAAATGTTATTCCCTTTGGAGCTAGTGATGATTTTGCTTTTACTGCAGTGAATCTGGTATTTCAGCTATGTTCTTTATTAGAGGTGACAGCCCTGTGACAGGGATGTGCAACAACTTTTCAGAAGCAAAAGAAAGGTCTGTTAATTTGGACAAAATATTTTTCTGTAATATCTTTCCATTTTGGATAAACCTTCAAAACTAATTCAAACTCAGCCAACATACAAAAGATCGCCCCATGTCACTGAAATGCATCCAAGTGCTAAGACATCAAAAGTAAAGGAGATGTTTTAATTGCAGGCCATGCAACCAGTTCTACCTAAAGGATCTGTATGTACAAACACATACAAATTGGCATTTATCCCTCAGAGAAGGTATTCTCTGAGCAATCCCAGCTCATATCTCCAACAGCTTACTCAGTAAGCTCAAGTGTGGATTTCTCAGCCAGTTGATGTAAGGCCAAGGGACCAGCAGCTGTTGAATCATTTACTGCAAGAAACGTCATTCAGTGTGAGCTGTCAGCTGAAAGGAGAGAGAAATTGGTGCATTGGATGGAGCTGAGCCCCAGCTCTGAGATTTTGACACTCAACCACTGCTGTAAGTTTCAAATCAAACTTCCTTCCCTCCATGTCCTCAAGTGTTGTAAACACAGATGATCCATTTGTTCTCACTGACACACAGGTCCCCCCAGTGTGGGTTCAGTGACTCCCAGCCTTTGTGGTTGCTTGTATCAAGTGTGCTTGTACTTAAGTCTTAGTACTTTATTTATAACAACATTGTCCTACCTGCTTATGAAATAAATGAACCCAGAGAGGAGAGGGAGGGTGTATTTTAACTATTCCTTAAGGTGGATAGTCTGCTGTTTACCTTGTATGGTTGTTCTGTGCTATGAACCATTACGCTTCCAAACAGGTAATTTTTAGTCTTTTCTGGACTTCGGTAGTTGTCCTTGTCAGGTACCTGCCATTAGTTATTTTCTTTCAAAGGAATAATGAGGAAGTAGTTTTGGATATTTTACCTCAAAAAAAGTAACCTAAAAATCCACAAAACTCTTTCAAAAGATGCTATAAAGATTAAAACTAACCATCCTCAAGTGGCAGCTTTTAATTATGCAGGACTGTTCTAGAAAAAAAGTCTACCAGTAATGTTCAACAGATTGTGTACTGAGGGCTTCAGGAATCCTAGACTGTGAAAATCAACCTTCATTTCCTTGATAATGACAACAAAATCTTGTTGACATCAATGAGTAGGCCAAAGTCATCACTCACTCAGAATCACACTATTGGCTTTTTGTGCTCTGTCACATCATTTCTCTGCTTGGCCTGGTCCTTGAGATAATTTACTCTTACTTGTCCTTTCAAATCAGTATTTCCATTTCACACCGCTGTCAGACAGGTTAACATAGCAAACACATTTCCATTTGGGTGCTATAAGGCTTTTCGCTCAAAGATTAAAATGTGCTCTAGGAATATTAATTAATTAAATCTGAAAACACCCAGGTGAAGTCAGTGAGTAGCGCATAGAGATCATTTCACTCTGGACATCTGTTTGATTATAGCAATACTATGTAATGCTTTAGGATAGACAGTAAAGAAATGGTGAGCTCACTTGAAGCCACGTGGGAATTGCATTGCAAACACTGCATTTATTAAAGGAACACCAGCTGACAGATTAGACAGCAGCTAGTGAGGCTATTTCCCTATCAGGTACTGTGTGCAACTGCAGTGGTAAACACCGATGTTTGTGGTTTAATACCCTCATGGAGTGCTTGGAAGAAGACAAGCTAACTGTGTTCCAAATAAGCCTGTATAGTCCAAGGCAGGCAGCTGTTCCAGGCTGCTTGCCAAACTCTTTACAGAAAGGTTGGTAGGAATTGCTCTTCTAGTGACTCCTCATTGCAATACCAGTTATACCTTTCCTTATGGTTTTAATCTGAAAAGCTAGAAGAAAATTAGAAAATTTAGATGCAATAGCTGATCAAGGAGCTAGTAAATAGCATGCTTCTGAGTATTTTTGCTTTTAATGAGTATTGTTGTCTTCATTACAAAGACAGAAGTATATATCAGGGATTTTAAGGATTGAGATAATGGATATTAAACTGACATTTTCGTCAGCCATAAATTAAAAAGTTCTACTGCTTTTTGTAACTGCCAGTTTGTCATACTTTACGCAGGAACATCAGAAAGGCCGTACTTGCTCAGAGTAAAGGTCCATCTGGCTCAGCATCCTGTCCCTGGGCAGTGGCCAAGAAAGGATGCCTAGGGGTGAGTACAAGAACAAGGAAAATCAATAGTGATTCTTTGTCAGAACATGTCTCCAGCCTTCAGTTACCAGTGACTCAGGAACTTCCCATCTTACTGTCTCAGTGCATTTTCTAAGACTAACAGAGTCCTATTTGGTATTCAAGGGCAAGAAAAGGGTATTTGGCATGGGTGGCTTTGTAGATCCTGAGATGTGTCTGTTGTTAGTGATGCGCATAGAGTCCTCAAAGGAGAAAACTGTTTGGGTTCCCCAGCTAGTCTGTGTAACTCAAGGACAGCAGCGGTTCCTGCCCTTTCTCCATCTTGTCACTTCCCACAGTTTACAAGTATCTCTGCCTGGTCAAATACGAGCTGCCCCTCTGTTCAGATACATGATATGTTGTCAACTTTCTCCCATTCTTCCCTCACCACCCCTTGGCTCTCCTGTTTCTTATTCTCTCATTAGGCAAAGATGGACCATTTGTCCTTTGCTGCACACACCTCCAGGCGTGACGAGGGTGCACAAGGCCAGCTGCCCTCAGTATTTCCAGAAAGAACAGAAGTAGGTCCCCCAGGAGCCTCTGCACAGGACCGCTGATTTCCCCAAGGCTGGAAGACCAAAGCTGGGAATCTCAACTGCCCGTGAAATTAGTCCAAGGAAGAGTATCTGTGTGTTTATGAGTAGACCTCCCAGTACAGTTTTCCTGTAAGGCCCTTGACTGCATAAGGTCCCTGCAGGAGGTCTGAGCCAGCTTGATCCAGGTGACTACAGGAACAATCTAGCAAGATTAGAGGCAATCAAAACCTTGTAGTCCAGGTGAGAAAAGCAAACGCCCAATCAAATATGAAGTAACTCATCTGGAAGGTGTATCTTCTTGTGTATTTTAAAATTAACAGCCATTTTTTCTGTTTCCATAGAAACACTGAGGCGACTTAACAACAATTTGCTGTACTGTTCGCAGACTGGTAAAGCTCTGAATGCAGACCCCTAAACGAACTAAGACTTGCAGGTGCAATGTTGTTTGACTTTTTAAAGTGAAATTGAAAAGTTGTTACAGCTTACAGATAGAGCAAAGGAACACATAACTTGAGTGGGAGAATGCATCCACCAGCTGTGGTGTTAATAGGTTGTTAGAATGGGAATAATTTATTACAGACCTTTGCCTGTTAGTGCCTTGTCATGGGCATAATTAAAGGGGTGTAATACATATCAGTGGGGGCCCTAGAACAATCTGCTATGTGGCTCGTTTGACTCAAATTACTACAATGCTCTTCATTGTGTCAGCAGGACACAGGCATATAGGCAGTTTGAAAATGAAGTTGCCACTCCAAGGAGGGACCTACAGACATATACATGCAAAAGCAATGTGTAGGCAGTCCCTGTGTTGAATCTTGCCTTCTCCACACAGCTGGCGGCACACAAGTGAGTACACCCCTGATGGATATGGATGCTATTGATAGACGTCTGCTAAGAACTGGACTGAGATCCTCCAGCCTTTTCATATCAGTTGCTGAACAGATGGTGAGCCATCAGCATTGTTATTTCATATTCCAGACCAATGGAGAGGGGCTGTGAGCTGGCAATTTCTTTTTCTCAGCTTGGGACCAACAGATCTTTAGAAGTCACATTATTATTATTCTATTAAACTCTAGGGAACCGCTGAGATTGGGGCACCTCGTACTAAGTACATACACAGGACAGAGGCTAGTAAGAATTCCTTGTCCCAAACAGTTTAAGTAAGTATGGGCCTAATTTTGGCACGTGAGCTATACTTAAACAAGGGGCATCATTTGGGTGTGATCAAGTGGATGGAAAGTTACTGTCCCTGCTCCTAGCTTCTTCTAACAATAACTGTTCATCATACACTCCTAATTTCTGTAGTGACCTGCTGAAAGTGATTTACCTGTACTCATTTTACGTCATGTTGGAACAGAGTATGTGCACGCATGCAGCTGATTACTGTGTTTTTTGCAGTGTAATGGGGATCTCTGGTTCAGGCACAGTAACTTTTTAAGCTGCTTTAGTGTGATACCAGAAATTCATCTGATGATACCATTCATGTCAGATGAGTACAAAAGGCAATAAAAAAATCTTGGTGAACAATTCATAGTGCCAAACCTGAGCTGAGAAGCTAAAACCACAAGCATTGTCTCTGTTAAACAGCAAAGTAACAGAAACTGCAACAAACCATTCTTATATAACGAAGCAATTATGTTTTCTCAGTCTCACAGGTTTTTGAAAACACAGCTTTGTCAGGCTTTCCACTGATAATGCTTTGAGGCTCTTCAGGGAAAGTATGATAAATAAGCAGTCACTATTGCAAGTGTGGTTTTGATCACCAATTTTTCCTGCAGAAATTACTTACATTTTATATCTATGCTGATACCCTCTCACACCTGAAATAGGTCAAGTAGCTGTCACTGAGGGAAGATCCCTGATAGAATCAGAAACAAACAAACAAACAAAAAGCTATTGTATCTATGGGGGGAAGCAAGAAGCCTGGGTTAACTTTCATGGTTAGAAAGAGAACTAAGTAATGAAGCTGTCACAGAGTTTCTCCAAACCATTTTTTATCCTAATCTTCCTGAAATATTAAATTACAAGAGCTGCGGTAGCAGGCTCCCCAGACAAAACTGTGCCATACATACAAATTAAAAATAAATTCTAAATGAGACTGTAGAAGAAGAATTTAATTTTTCCCATCAAAGCATTGAATGGACTGAGGAGAACATATCTCTTCTGGCTTATAGAGATACTTGAGAAGAGAAGGCGACCATTTGTCCTTCTAAAGCAATAACAAGTAATATTTGTGGCCAAATTATGCATTACTCTTTGCAAAGCAAGAAAGGGAACTAGGACTCTTTAAACTAGTAATGTGGAAAAATAAAGATGATCTTTAAATCCAGATTCCAGGTACAAATGGGTGTTGGGGGTGGGGTTTGAAATCCAGGCATGAAATTGCACATGTTGAAATTTGGCAGCTCAAGCTCACTTCTGTGATAATAGCAGGGGGCCCAAGGACTCAGCCCACCCTCAGAATGCACTGAGCCTTCAAACCCAGGAAGTGCCAGGAGCGTGTGCAGAGTGCCCAAGCATGGCATGCATCAGCACCCATTTAGGTATGCAAGTGTGTATTTCTGAGAGCACGTTCTCCTGATCTTAATGCACTCAGGGGTGGAGAAGGTGCTCAGTGTTATGTGAGTAGTGCTCAGCTGTGTCCAAAACTCAAAATCCTTTGCAGCCAAATTCAGAGGTATGTCAAGCACCTGCAGCTCCCCTCCATGTTCTCTAGAAAATGCAGGAGTCTGCTGGATGATCAGCATTTGGTTCTCTCATAACAGCGATTATTCACAAGTGTCTGGGAGAAATAAAACCTGTGGCAGTTTGTCATTGTTCCAGGCAGACAAAAGGACAAAAATGCTGAATCCAAATGAAATTGCTGGCAGCATTTCCTAAGATAAGTACAGCCTGCTACCTGTGCAAAATACCTATACACATAGTTTTGTTCTTGTGGGTTAAGAATTCAGAGTTCTTTAATGACCAAAGGTAGTAAGGACTCCCTCTGAACATATTTTGAATGGTAATAACTGTAGTAACTATAGTAACTATAATAACTGTCAACGAAGTACCTCAAACACCTAGCTGAACTCCTGCTATAGAAATGACTCAGGGGTAAGAGGGATGATTCAGAAGGTGAAATATTACGTCACATAGCATGTGGGTTTTCTTCTAAGGTTTCCATCTGAGGATCGACCTTGTTTAGTTTATGAGATCTGACAAGATCACAGCCCTCGCTAGTAGACTGTAATACAGAGCACTGCACTAATTCATGGATGTCAAATCTGCCACCTCAGATGAAATACACTGGTAATATTCAAATTTCTTATTAAGCCCTCAGCCTTTTCAGTGGGTACAATGTAAATAGGCAAAGGGAGAATAAATCCAGGTTACATATTGGAAATGCTGCTGAAAATAGCATGGGAAGAGCAATTTTAGTACTATGTGAAAGTCTATTAAAATACTCATAATCACGTACACATATATCACACCTAGTTGCAAAGCACCTCATACCCATTACTTAAGCTAAATAACCAGCATCCCTGTGATACAGAAGTATAGCATCTATTTCTCTGTTTTAAAGAGCTACATCAGACTTCCAAGGAAGAGATCATACACTTAGAAAGCAGCAGAGAAGAGGCTGTGACCCTGGAGTCTTGGTGACGTTGTGCCTCTGGAAAAGGTTAGGACTCCTTTGTTACTCCTATTCCCCAAGTGGGGTAAACAGAAAAGTCCCTAGCAGGGCAGCTCTGCAGGAAGACTCAGGCTGCACACAAGCAGTTGAAGTGTGGCTCTTACACAGCTCAGCCACATCCCATGACCACCACAGAGACTGTATAGGCACAGACATTGCTGGGAAATTCCCTTTCTGGGAGAAGAGAAGGAGCCAGGCAGCTCTGGGATCCTGTTTGCACATTGCTGCAGACTCCAGCTACGTGCCCATTACAATGTCACCTTGCAGTGTAACCCCCTGGTAGGCTATGGTTGTTTCCTGCCTGTGAACATGTCCCTGAAATAAATGACGTATCTCTGGTGGCTGGATGACAAGTCTGGCAGGTGGCTGGGGTAGGTTGGCTGCTCCTGCCAAGACCTTGCTGTGGAGCCACCACATGATTATCTGGCCATCATCATATCAGGGAATATCCATGCACAAGTAGCCTCTTAAATCTTACACACACACACACAAAAAAAAGGTTGTCATCAGGTACAAGGGCATAATTTCCTTATTAGGACTGTGCAAATAAGGTACTTAGGTTGGAGGACTTAGAAGAACGTTGTTGAAGACCTGTATAAGCAGCTAGCTTTTTCAGCTGGAAAGGTGCTTGGAGTCAGCTGAAACCAGTTCCTGGCTAAGATATTTGAGTAGGGCCCTAGCTGAGAGGGAAGGGTGGGAACATGTGAATGGCATATCATGGTGCAGTTTAGCATCAGACATTGATTTAGCTGCTGGCTAGGGAAAGGGGTGTTCTTCTGCCAACCCCTATGTGGTCCTGTGGCTTTCCTTATGCCTGCTCTGGGATTTACCTGGTCACAGAGAAATTAAATTCAGGTAGCAAAGTTGGCAGAGGCCCCAGCTCCACAGAAGAGGAGGAACAGATTTTCACTGGCTCAGCTTTGGGATCTGGTTTGCAGAGGCAACAGGCAAGTGTAGAGCAGAGCTGGTGAAGGGCTGGGAAAGGAATGGAGCAGGTACAGCTCTGAGCTGCGGCCAGTTGTGAGATAGGCTGTGATTTTGGGTCCTGGCTGTGCCAAGGTTCCCTTGGGACTCTTCATTTATTTATTTTGCATTTGGTATTTTTTTCTTAATTTCTTTCTCTAGTTAAAAAATGCTTTATTTGACTCAAATTGGCAAACACTTTGCTGTAACAGAAGCAATTGTCAGGTCCTGTGAATAATTACTGCCTTACCTGCAAAGGTCTTTTACTTCTCCTAGCAACCCTCTGGTTAGAGAGCTATACTGGAAATCCATTTTCAGGAGGTTAAAGTCTTTGATGGAAACCTACAGCTCCTAAATGAATGTCCTTTTGTTACACTGAGATTGCCTACAGAAATGCTAGCAGAAGGTCTTCAACTACGACTGTGTTTGTAGGGTAGGAACAATTTAATTGCAATAATAAGGTGATTCTCAAAGAATAAATCATCTCTGCAGGAAGCTGTGCCTTAAGTGTAGATCACTGTTGCAGTGACACCTCCAAACAATGATTTATCACAGAAGTCAGTTAGCATGGGCTATGGAGCTCAGTGACCCAGCAGCTGGAACACGCCGGGAATAGTTTCCTTGTTATGTTTCCTACCCTGACCTTTTCCTGGGGGTGGGGGAGAAATGGTGCTGTGGAAACTGAGATTATTTGCATGTGGTTACCACAAGCAAAATAGCCTTTTCTGAATGAGCTGGGTAATTCTTGGGGAAAGGGGAGAGATTAATTAACTAACTATCATGCATGACTGGGAATGGGACGAGTTATCTTGCTGATAGACCGCCAGCTTGAAGCAGCAGTTACTGCAGCTCTTTGTCTTCTGAGACCTATGGGTGGCTTTGGCAAAGTGCGCCTAAGCCTCTTGAATCAGCATATGACAAGCTGGGAAAAAAACTGGAGGGGAGTATGGAAAGTATGGAAGTAAGGAAATGTTCACCTACCTCATAGGTGTTCTGTGGGCAAATGAAATGAGGCATTCGTTTACTTTTTTTTTTAATTGGATATGTAACTAAAACACAAACTGCACTTGAATGCAATTGTAACATACGTTTCTGGAAAGAGTTATTAACTTTTGGAAAGTGTAAGTGAAAGCTGTACAAATGGGGAAAGATTTCGGTATGTAGCTTGGTGTAGTTATACAGTTGGTTTCTTATTAAGGCAAATCTTGCCTTCTATATAAGCCTACCACTTCCTTCTTGTCTACCGTGGAAAATTGTTCTGACATGAATTATGGCATTAATAAGCTGACTGCTCAATTTAAAATTACTAGTTTAACTGGCAATTCTTGCTTTCTTTTCCACAAATTGAATAAGTAGTCCTCTTGAGGAAAATCATGGAGGGAGTAAAGAATGATTTTTTTTTTTTTTTTCCTGGTGTGTGTGTGACTATTATTCTAGTATGATTCTTGATCTCCAGGTGGCTTGTCAGCTCTCTGTTTGAACTTCAGAGGGGGTGGAGTTGATGGGACATGGTGATGCAAGGGTAATTCTGTTCCATTTTGGTTGATCATGGAATTTAGGGATTTGTCCTGGGTCTGGATTCACTTGGATGAGTTAATTTGAAATGTATTGTGTCTATGCAAATGTATACCAAGAATTTCATTTTCTAGGACACCGATAAGTGAATGGAGAATGAATGAAACCAAACTAATTCACATCTTCATTCAAGCAAATACCCAGGTAATATATTTGAGCAAATGACTTAACACTAAACTAAGTATGTGTCTAGGGACTAATAATCATAGATTCTCCTCTTA
Organism: Sagittarius serpentarius; assembly: GCA_034782735.1. NCBI lineage: Eukaryota > Metazoa > Chordata > Aves > Accipitriformes > Sagittariidae > Sagittarius > Sagittarius serpentarius. The sequence goes on along the minus strand of JAVKLA010000054.1, from coordinate 14,961,692 downwards.
GTCTGTCAAGTGCATGTAGCACTATATATACTCTGAATAACCAACAGGGACTTGTATTATATGTACTGAAATAAAATAGAGCTGCAATCACGCTGCTTCCATCAGCTGCTGCAGCTGCAGCTTATTTACATAAAGGGAGGAAATGTTTTTAAGCTATTTCCTTGCCTAGTGGCACCAAGCGGACCAACTGTGGTCAGCCAGTTCAAATGAATTGAAGCAGGCCTGAGATTCTGTACTTGGATTCACATCTAACCCTGACCTCGAGCCTGTCTCGATTAAGCAAACCAGTGTAAATTCAGTGACTTACACTGACTTGGAGAGGAGCAGAGTTGAGCGCTGAAGTATTACAGAAGAATGCAGAATGGATCTTGGTGTTTTCTGTCTTTACAGTGACGAGCAGATTTTTTTTTTGTAGTTCCAAGTACTGCTTTGCCATGACTTTTAACGTGGTGGGGATCAGAGCAAAATGCAAAGAGAGGGCATCCACAAGTGCACTTGCCTTGCCTTTGCGAGACCAGTGTTCCAAGTCCCTGCCCTGCTAGTGATTCACTGTGTCACCCTGAGCCAGGCTGCTTAGCCCCGTGGCCACGGAAGTACTTAGGCTGTTGTCTCCTGCTGACTCGAGCGATGGGCAGAGCCTGCTCGGGTCAGTGAGATGCTGTGGGGGCTGGGGTGGGAGAGACCTGCTCTGGCCACCGGAACTGGAGCTTCTTAAGGCAACATGTTGCAAGCCTGCCTCTCCAGCCCCGCTTCTGCAAATGCCAGCCTCGGTGGCTGAGTTGGCAGTAGGGACCACAAGTACCTCCCTGACCAGCTTTTGGCCGCATGCAGGGTGTGCTAGGGCTGCCAGGCCAAATGCAGTCGCTGGCACTGACCCCATCAGAGAGGCAGGATCTCCCTGCAGAGGAAAGGGGCACACAGCTCAGCTGCTGCAGTGCAGAGCCCCTTGACTCCCCGTGCCGTGGTTCCTTGGGGGCCCTTGGAATGGGGATAGCAGCACTGTCTGCCCTCACAGAGAAGTTGTGAGGATAAGGGAGTTAAAGGTCATGAGTGCAGAGACGAAGTTAATTGGTGGCAGACAATTGCCTGAGACAGATATCAAAATATAGCTTCCCTTTCTCTCATCTCCCCTAATTACACAAAGCGTTCGAAAGACCTTTATTGTTCTCTGTATTACACTGGAATGTAATCTATGTTGTTTATCAGTAGAAAGTGACAGAAAAGCTACTACAGCAACAGGCTGCTGAAGGAAAGATTGATTTCTTTTTTTTTTTTTCTTTGTGTTAGGGTTTCCATTATTTTGCAAGAAATACAAAGGCTTTCTCACATTTATTCCTGCTGATTTCCTCCTACGTTGAATTCACTGCTTCTCTGCTCAGATATTAGTTTGTTAGATATATTTCAGCTAAACAGAAGGCCAGAAACCTCTCAGGTTAACTTACTGCCCTAAAGATACTAATCCTCATGAACCATGATGCTGATACACATGCTAAAGCACAGATGGAATCTGCCGCTGTGCAGCAGGGACTTCTGCCTCCCCAGTCTTTTGGAAGATGAGACATCTACAACTCCAACTTAAATGTTGAGAAAATCAGGAAGTGAAGGATTACCCACTAACAAAAAGATGAACCTATAGACCCTGTAAATAAAGATGAGCAGTCAAGCAGCTGCTTCACGCACACACAGTACAGCTGTAGGACCATAACTAAGCTTCTGCCTGTTTGGGGGCTAGCTGAAAAAAGCCTTCAGCATAATAGCTACCATTGTTTTTAAACATTTGTTTTGTGATAGCACTCTGAAGTCAAGCAGGTCAAGCCCCATTGTCTGAGGCACAGCACAAACGCTGCAGAGAGCTGATAGTCTGAGAGGTGAGACTTACAAGGTGGCTAAGATGGGGAGGCAGATCAGAGACACAGCAATATAACAGCAGCAGTGATTAATGTCGTGACTGTATTCAAAGTGATGCTCTCTGCTCTTTCATCCCATAAGAAACGCTGGAGCTGAGTGAAGGCTCATGTGGCTGGCCTCTTCTTCCTTAGGCTCCTCTTTGTGTGGTCAGTTATTTTCTATGCATCTCATGTAGGGGAGTTTATGCCCACAGCATAATCCAACCCCTTTATTCAGCTACCTTCTTACTTCATTGTCTGAACCATAAGTTGACCCAGAGGTAGGCATTTGACATGGAAATCTTAAATCTGCTCCATGGAAAAGTTTTCCAAGTTGGAGGCTATTGAACATACAGCCTTACAAAGGGGAAATAGTAAGGCCACATAATTACAAGCAGTGCTCATTTCCTCAGCAATAAGACACTGTGTGCACAGTGCCTTCTAGTCTTTTTTCATGATGATTCTCCTGCATGTGTTACTGATAATCTCTGGCAATGCATGTGGAAATGAAACAATTTTTTCTGTTACACTTAAAAGAGAAAAGAAAAAAAAAATGTTAGAAGCAAAGCTTGTGCTTTCTTTTTCTCATACTTTGTAAAGACCCTGTTTCTAATAAAACAAGGTGTTCTGCACTGACAAGTCTTCCACTTGGAGCATTTGGCTAAGCTCTGTTACTGTTAGCTGGGGTATTTGTTCTATTGCCATTTGACTTGGCCAGCTGTTAGTATTGCCTCTCAATCATGCTGGTTTAATCTTCAGTCTCGTTTCATTTTGTGATTATTTCATGCCGCTCTGTGCTTGTTTTGATAATTCAAAAGGAAGTATTTCCACCAAGTGTCAAAGTGTGACCAAATGCTGTTTTAGCATTTTTTATTGTTTGGGGGTTTTTTTGCAATTGAAATTTCATTCTCCTCTTCTTTTGCAAGATCATAGGTCAAGATATGCAATGGCCCAGATTCATTCCCATTTACTTCACTGGGAGTGTGCCTGCTAACTGAATGTGGGTCTTTACCTATTGCATTTCTTCCTGCCTTGTTTTTCCCCATGCACAACCTTTCATCCTACCAATATCTCTGCATCTCTAATCACTTCTGATTTCTCTGGTTTATGGCCACTCCTGGTATAGGCCCTGTGACCCAACAGCAGCTACAGTATTTGGGACCAAAGAAGCCTAGATGAAAGCACTTTACCTGCCACAGCTGTATTTTGTCGCACCTGCACTGCTGGCTTGAGAGGGTGCTAAAAAGACTAAACTGAATCCAGACCTAAAGCCCTGTCAGTTTTGTGATTCTCAAAGCTCAGCTGCCTGGGAAGATTTGAGTAGTTCTCAGAAAGACTCAGGTTGGCTGAGCACCTAAAATTCAGTGCAGGAACTATTTGTGCAGCCCTTAGTCCATGTGCCAGCCTCCTCAAGGAGGGATCTGTCAGCCCTTTGCAGAGCTTGAGGCCTCTTCCCTCCTTCAGAGTGGCACAAAAGTGGCACCTAGTCCCTTCCACAGAGACAAGTGAGTTGGAGAATGAGCTCTTGGATTTAATCTGGGCCAGCAGCTTTAACGGAAATCAATGCTGATTAAAGAAAACTCATTCCTGTTTAGGATGAAGCAAATGCTGGTTAAGTTGCAGAATTAATCACTTAGGGGCAGACTGGCATTTCCCATTCTCTCTTGCTCATGGGTAGAAACCACCTACGTGTTTATAACTTCCAGATCCCTCCTGCTGTGTGATGGCATGAAGGTGCGGATTTGTCAGTCTCTGGAGACCAACCATATGAAACTGTTTTCTTTGCTCAGTCATTTGCAGAGGACATAGGGAGCAGAGCTGCGTGGCTGACTTGTGCCTGGGAAAGCCAGCTAGTATTGCAATGGCTGCTTTAACAATTAGGAGAGTGCTATTACTGCTGTCTCTTGGGGAGTAATCCATCAGAGAGAGCAAATATCTTTTCACTTGGCGCAAATGACCATCTCCACATGCAGAGAGCCAGGAATACCTTCCTAGCTCACCACAAAGGAAGTCGGGGCCTGTGGGAGAAGCTACAACAAACCATAAATATTGATTCTCCTGGGGAGCATGAGTGGAGGGGAGGGAAATCAAAGCCTCAGAAAGGGCTTTTCCTTTCCCTCCTGACAGACTTGGGTATGCTAATCTTGATTGCAGCATTAGTGTAAAATCCCTGTGTCCAGAAACCCTTCAAGCAGCAGTTCTCCAGCCTTTCCAGTGATACCACCTTTGAGCCCCAGGCCCCAGCAAAGGCAGTTCTGGCCCTGTTTTCCACTTGCTTACCTCGTCCCCTTCAGCTCAGATTAAATGTTATGTTCTTTGCTGGCAAAGAGAGCTGGTCTCAGTAGGGGTGAGAGGGAGGGAAGAGGGGAGGGCTGACTTCCCTGAGGCTGCTCCAGCCCTGATGGGAATCAATTAACCCCTCTACCACCTGCAAGCAGCAATGCCCAAGTGGGCAAGTTTGGTGTCCATCCAGGAAAAAGAGCAGCTGGCAGCCGTGAGGGGTGGAGAGGAGCCCTGTGAGGAAGGAGCATTTGTCACTATCTGGTGACGAGTGGTGGAAAATAACTTGGGCTGTAGGGCAGGCGTTTTCAGGTACAGGGAAGTTTGCGGAGTTTTGTCAGCTAATGAAGAGAAATAGCCATGTGGAGAAAGCTTCAGCCTGAGGCTGCCCTGTAAGGGACCCTAAAAAAGAAGGGGGGGGGGGAAGAAAGGAAAGGAGATTGAGTGTTTTGTTGGTTGGTTTGGGGGGTTTTGGTTTTGGGGAAGGGGGTGGTTTGTTTGGTTTTTGTTGGTTTGTTTTGGGGGGTTTTTTTGTAATGGCCTTTTTTAATCATAAAATCTCTATTAAGAGTAACATGGACTCTTCCTTATGAGGTTCAGATGGATACCTGAGTGGATCTGAGGCAGTGGACAGGCACTTGGACCAGAGCAAGTGGCTGTGATGGCTTTGAGGAGGTAGCCACAGCTGCTAGGTAGCAAACATTGGAGGTGCTGTTGGGCCTGAGGGATGGGGCTGGGGCTAGGACAGCTGGGCCTGAGCAGACAGCCGTAGGCAGAGGTGTCCCATTTTAAGAAATAAGCACTAAATTTCTTCTCTGGTGGGGCTAAAGGAAGGCACCTCTGGGGTAGAACAGCAGTCAGGACTGGTAGAAACTGGAGGAAAAAGTGAATGAGGCATAGAGAGACAGTTAATGCAAAAACATGTCTCATAAGAGCACCTTCACTGCAGGAGGACTAGGGTGAAGAGGGCTGTCTGCTGCCTTCTGTCCTTTCCCACTGCCTCCCCTAGTACAGCTGCCTGTTTTAGACCCTCGGTCTCAGCTTCCCCATCTGGCAGGACTCATTATCTGGGCAGCAAGCTGAAATGATGCTGCTCTCCTGTACAGGGCAAAGGGTAACTGTGCAAATTTGCCCCTGAAGTGCTTGAACCCTGTCCCCTTAGAGCCTGCCAGCAAAGCTTCAGACGCAAATTCAGGTGTATTCACTGAACAAACTTTTTCCCACCCTGTAGAGATGGTAGGTTAATCAATGTAGCCTAAAACCAGACCATCCTGTGGCTGCTTTCTGTGCTGCTGATTTTTGCCAGGAGCAGAACAGCTCTGTATTATAAACTCTGTGGCCCCAGAGGCTTGTTTCTGCCTAGACTCTGTAAGAGTGGTGGTGAGCCTTGGGCATCTGAGAGCCCCCACACATTAGGCTTCATGTCAATTTTCAGCCAGTTCTAATCAGAATCTGATTTAAGGTACAAGATTTTTTTTTTCATGCTATTGCTGGTTCAAATTTTATTCAACCTTTAAGTGTCCTTTTCCAAGTTATGTATTTCTTTTTGAACATTTTTCTACCAGCCCAAACACAAAAGGCCTTGCAACCTGGACAGAAGTGTCAAGATGTTTTCTAGATGTCTCACTTGCAGCCTCTTCTGTCTTCTAGTGAAGGCAACTTTCCCCTTCATGCTACCTACAACAGATGGATAAATTAGACTTGCTTTTGCCAGTTTGCTGGCAGCTGGACAAAGGCTGCAAGATCTCACGCACTTGATATTAACTGAATTATCAAACCAGCTTTCTGTGCAGCGTAAACCAATATACAAAGGAAGGGTACACCCAGTAGTCAAGCATTTTCTAGATTACTCTTCCATTTACTAAAAGCAAGCAATTGCTCAAAAAAGCACCAGATTTTGTCTTGCTGTGTAAGATGTGCATTCCAACAGCTGCAGGTTTCTCAGTAGACTTTTTGGAGTTATTCAGCAAAAGGACAGGCAAAATCTGGGCCAGGAGATTTTCTTGGCAGATTTTCAATGTCCATTAATAACAGCTCAATCATTTGCAGGGTGGAGGAGCAGACGAGATGCGGGGGTAAAGGCAGAGTGCTGAGCTGCTGGAAGGAGTGCTGAGCTTTGCTGTGCTGTGATGGTTGAGAGAGGGGAGAGTAGTCAAGTTTCCAGACTGGCAAGACATCGGCACCAATATGTGGCACAAAGCACTGAGGAGCTGCTGGAGAGGGACAGTGTTTCGTCATAAGCATTTCTGTGCCAGTGGCAGCCTGTGGGTGCCTCCACCATGGGCTCAGGGCCTGTGACCTGTGTCCAGCCCCAGGGATGACAGCAGGGAGTTGCCCCAGGGGCCACTCTCTTGCCCAGGATTGCTGCCTCCTCACTGCCCTGGCTTCTCATTCCAGCTTAGTGTGGGCTGAGAGGATTGTCTGCATCATTTTTATGTTCACTTTTCTGCTTCTGAGAGAACCAGGGTACTTGGACATTTGCTTCTCTCACCACCTCCAGCATGTGGTGGCTGGGGGGACACTGGTTACCTGTGCCAGGAGACAGCAGCATGTTCCTGCTTGGGAGAGCTGCTGCGTGGTCCTTGGGAGAGGTTTCCTGGCCCATTAACAACACGGATGTATCTGGGAACGGCATGGAGAGAAGTTCCCTCTATCCCCGTGTCTCTTTGCACAACAGGCGTGTGCTAGGGCCAGCCCGCTGGCTTGCAGCACCCCCTCCCTTCAGCCAGCTGGTCTGGCCCAGTGCTCGCCAGCCATTCTCATGCCAGGATCCCTGCCACACAGAGTCCTGAAGTCTGTGCTTCACTCTTGCGCTGGTGTTTGTGTTGGCAGAGGAACCTGGGAAGACTTTTTGATGCCAGAGTGCGTGCGTGCACTCTGGATGCCACTCCAGACTCTTCTTGGCTGACTCCTTTTCTCTTCTGGTGGGTCAGAACCCTCGGCGGTTAGCGGGGCTGAGCCTACATGCCTGCATTCTATCCCTCACTACCTCCCCTTTGCTATGTGCTGTTGGCAGGGGCTAGGAGGATGTTTTCCTAATTTTGCACTGCCAAAGTGCTAGGAGCAGATGGGCTAAGCCTGTCTGAGTCTGCTTCCTGCCCTCGCAGCGTATTTGGCACAGAGGATGGGGTGCTGGCACCTCAGTCTTTTGCTGGGCTTCTGTTGGGGCCAGCCCCTGGCAAAGGGTTGGTGCTTGCTGCAGATCTGCAGCTGAGTTTGCAGGGTGGGCTCAGCCCCATGGCTCACAGTGAGCTGCAGCCTCAGAGCAGACAGAGTTACACAAATTTGGTTCTGGATCCTGGGGACACAGGCAAGGCCTGGAGTACATTTTGTGCTGTCCGTGTGCTTGGCTTGCTGGTCAGCAGTAGTGAAGACTTCACATATCCCTGAAGAGCTGAGGCTGCTGTGCCCAAATGGAGGGAGGGGGGTGAGAAGCTGTGCAGGAGTAGCTATAACACAGGATACCAGGATGTCCCAGTCAGCGTCACTGGAGGAATGGCACTAAATCCACATTTATCCCATGCCTTTCTTTCACGTGCAGCCTGTGAAAGAGCTTCCCTTGCTGTTCTGTTTGCTTCCTTACAGCTGCACAGTGCTGTCACACTGCAGAACATGTATGGCAGATAATGATTTTTCACAAGAATAAGCACTGCCCCTGGAAAAAAATCAAACCTTTAAAATTTATAAAGTAACAGAAATAGGTACTTAAGATTAGCTTCCATGAGACAAACTGTGCCTTACTTGACTCACAGTAGCATAAAGCAGGAGTAAATCAATAGGATTTAACAGTGTAGCTATCTAAGCCCTCTCTGGCTACTTCTTTCTTAACCAGGGAAGGTTGGAGGAAAAAGTAGCAGAAAAATCAATTTGTTAGGGTGAGATCCTTCCTTTCTCACCAACACCACTGCCAGCCCACAGAGGATATAGGCATAAACCAGCCATGCTACAGAAGCTCAGGTGAGTGAGCAGAATTGTGAGGCACCCTGAGGTGATCTCACATGGACAAAATTGCTCTTGAGGGTAGGCTGAGCCTTTACTGACAAGATGAGCAGCCTAGTGATACTAGTCTTCACCATAAATACCTCATTTGAATGTCTTGAATGGGATGAATCCACACAGAGAACCTTACACCAAGCACATATCCTCCAAAGCAACTTTCCCCAGCAGTGTTATCCATGGTGGGTCCTGCCCACAGCTATCTCTTCACAACACTTATCTGGCCCTGCGGCATTGACTCCAGCCTGTAGAAGCCCTCCCTGGGCACTATACCAGCATTCCTGGTAGGCCAGTGTGGAGGCAGGGGGTAAAATGAACACAGAGCTTTTATTCACCAAATCGCACAGTATTAGAGCCAAGGTGCACTTGATGAAGCTTGTAGGGGGTGGGTTTCATAGCGAAATAATGTGTACCTCTCTAGACAGCAGGGAGTGAGCTTCTGCAGATTTATAACCTGCAGCATCCCTAAGCAACAGCCGTGCATCCTAATGGACTGAACAGGGAGGAGGCTGCAGAAAGTGGCCAGGCTCAGGTGATCTGAGACAGGATGGAGGGTCTGGATGCCCATTAGGGTTTCTTTTATTCTTATGGTTGTTCAGTGAACAAGAGAAATAAAACACATTTTTGTGGTTCAACAGCTAGTTTAGGTGATATTCTATTTTATGACTGTCAGATTCAGGCAGTTTGTTAAAACTGGAGGTGAGATTTATGGCCCAGAAGGGATTACTACAGCATGCAGCAGACCAGACTTCCCTCTCTCATTTTGGCATTTGTTTGCCCTCTTCTACACTATGGGTGTTCCCCCCTCTAGGGATGAGGCCTTCAGGCACAACCCTAACAGAAGTAGAGATGAACAGTACCCTAAAGGCTACCACCTTGTCCCAGACTTGGCCATAGCCACTGTGATGACAGCAGTCACAGGGTGCTGTTCCTTTCCTCCTCTAACACTTCTGGACCAGAGAGCTGCCTCAGCACCTTCCCTTCTCTCCATGTCTGTGGGCCAGGACAGGAAAACAAATATTTGAAGATTTGAGAGGAAAATGAGGACAGGGATCTTCACTGTGCTTTTGAGGAAGATCTGGCTCACAACTTTGACTTCTAGCACCAAGGATTTTTCTAGAGTGCCGAACTAGGATCAGAGCATCATTCCTCTAGCCTGCTTCTAACACACTCTCTTCCTTCTTCAACAGAATTTGGTTTTCCTTACTTTCCCTGACAAAATGTGTAACTCAGTATCTCATCTCCCATTGCCACAGCCCTTTCCCAGGCTTCTCTGCTCTACTTTGCACTCAAATTGCTGTCACTTTTTAATTGCAGTCCTAGTACTTGACACAGTTATTGTCCGGTGGGGTGAAATGAGGCATCAGGTGGTAGCTATGGTCTGTTGCATGGTGTCTGAAGCGCACATGCTGGCACATACATGTAGCTCCTTTGCAGGTTACACAGCCCCTAATTGCTGTGTGTCTACTTTTTTTTAAACAATGTTTCTACCATAATTCTATGGGGTAAGAAACTGATTAAAATGTACCAAACTATATAATCTTTAGTGCTTTGAAAAATCCCTGCAGTCAGTGGGTGGCTGTGGGGGAGGGAGTGATTGATGCAAAATGTCCCCTCTCCCCAGGAGATCTTTCTCCCCCACACCCATAATCCTACTACTTCGTACTTATATAACGTTGTCATCTCATATAGCGCATATGCAATTGATTTGTCACCAGAAGAAAGCTCACCCAGAAGTTGGAGCAAGGGACTGAGAGTCGGGGGGTCCTTACTTCTGGAGCGCAGTGGGCTCTTGGCTTCAGTTTTCTTCTCTGCAAAAGAGATCCTACTGATTTTTGCCTTGCACACTCAGCTGATGTGAAATGAAGTTTATATTGATAGAAATGTTTTGAGATCCCTCAATGGAACTAATTTATTAATGGAGTCTTCTATAATCATCAAATTTCTTTCAATTAACTAATGAAACTCCCTTGCAAGGGTGCAGTATGCTGTTCAGCAAGCAAAATAAAAACCCTGACCCTCAGGCAGCTCTCCTAGGTGCACAGAGAGAGGCTGTGCTGGAGTCTTAAAGGATGGCAGGACCAGAGCTCTGCTGGTGCTGCACATTGCCAGACTGCGCAGGCCTAGTAGCCTGCAGGATGTGAGATGGGCTTGTAACGGGTGGGTAATTTTAGGGAGAAGGAATTAGGCAATAGGGACAAAACAGGTCCCAGCGGAGGGGAAACGCTGAGTGATGCTTAACGTGTATGTGCATGTTGCATGTGTGTTATTTTAGGTGGTTGAGAAAGCTGATCCGTCTGTCCCCTAAAACACAGGACAATGCTGGGACGCAGCTTTTGGGCTCTGTCAGCAGCCTTGTGAAGCACGGGGCACCACAGCCCCAAACTGAACTGGGGAGAGTTTTATTCAGCCCCAAAACACTGTAGATGTTCCTGTAATCTTGGCTCAAGGGAGCTAAGGGAGCTGGTCAGCCCAAACACATAGGAAGTTTTGCATCTATGTACCAGCAATGGGAGTGTTAAATTACTGGCACCAGTGCCACATGGCTGGGGTATAACCAGATAAGGAGACACTTTTATCCTGCCGAAGCGTGCAAGGGGCAGGAGGAGAGGGAGAGAGTGTGTGCAGCGTCACTGTGCAACAAGTCAGGACTGGGAAGGCGGAATTAATTTTTGCCTGCTGTACAGTTTCAGTGTAACACCACTGAATTAATCTCTTGAGCTTTAATATTTAGCTTTTTGTATTTCTGTATGTTAAATCTGGAGAAGTGGTTCTTGAAGCAGGAGCAGGGGTTGTTTGTGTTCCTGCAGAGCCAAGGCTGGGTAGCTGTTGTATTCAGCTAGCAGCAACAAGTATCATTTCATCTAATATGAGAAAGTTTACCAGATAAGAACGTATTGGATTTGCTAGGAGCAACACAAGGAATGGAAATATTTCAAGAACCCTTAAAATGAGCAAGCGCTGCTGCTAGGCCAGGCTTATCTTCATGGTGTGGAAGAGGGATGTGCCTATGACACCTGAGCTCAGCCTTAGCACAGGGGCAGATGGGAGTCGTTGGGCCCTGGCTCCCAAACCCTTTCTGCCACTGCTCATCAAACTCACTTGATAGCTTTCTAACTTCCTTCTTGAATTGTTAGGGTTTCTTACTTTGAAATACATGGTGTTCATCTGCACTATTAAGGTTAGTCCATCACTGTTAGAAATATGATGTCTCCACAAATTTACCCTGCTTTTAGCAGAAATTCCTCTCCAGCAAGGCTGCCTGCTTCGTCAGAGCCATTCCTCTTCCCAGTCCTGTATGCAAGGCATGCACTGCACGTGGGCCTCATGGCGGGACCTCTGGGAGGGCAGCAGGAGCAGCTAATCACCAGCTGGCTGCAGTCACAGCACTGTGAGTGCATCCTTTTCCCTAAAAGCTCCAACACACAATTTCAGTGCATGACTACGTAGCAAGTGTGTCATATCATCGCATCCAGTATGAGCTTTAGTAAGTCCGGTTTATTTCTGGCTTTAGGTTCATGAACAGCAGCCTTTTTTCTTCCTTTCCCTCCATCACCTGCAGAACATTGGATCTGGTCTTTACTCACAAGACCGCATCTCTTCAAATTGCTTTTTTTGTCCCATAAATTATGAGTGCTCAGCTGGAACTTGCACTGGAAAGAATACGAGGAATTTCTTGGTTAATGTAGCATACATGTTTTGTAAATTCTTTCTTTCTTTTTCCCTAAAGCTTTACTCTTTATTTAGATGTTGGATTGTGATGATAACAAATTTACAGAGACACCTGGCAGAAGCAGTGAAGGCAAGAAAACATCAGATTAGGGGATAAAAGGAAAAAGGTAGAATGAAAGAAAAAAAAAGAAAAAAAAAAAGATATATAGTTCAGTTGTGAAGGCCACACTGTTCCTTTGGGCCATTGAGTTATACTGGTCTGACTGGGACTTCTGCGCTTTGCTAGGTCCCACTAAGCACTTTCCATGTACCTTTGGGAACTAGCACAAGTTGGAGGAAACAACTTCCAGTCCTTGCTTCACAGGGAGAATCCAGAGATGGTTACACCTTGCTGGCCACTATCCTGTACTTCTGAAAGGCAGCAAAAGAAAATTAGATCTAATTAAACAGGACAGAGTATAGCCCCTGGGTCAGGTACGTTTTGATTAGTGTGTCTCTTTGGCTGGCACATCTGAGCAGCCAAGGTTAACGGACGTGCTTCGACTGACAGCTCCTTGGGTCGGGCTTGCAGGACCCACTCTCCAGGGACAGTGCTGGCACCTGGGTCACCTGTGGTGCTGGGCCCAATTTGCTGGTCTTCAGCATACAGCAAAAGCTTGTATTTCCATCCCAGCATTTGCAGGTTAGCAAAAGGCTATTTGACTGTCACGCACAAGCTGATTGTCATGTTGTTCCTTTAGGGCTATCAGTGTATCTACACTCTCGTGCAGTGGGTGTATTGTGTGGATACATTCACACCTCTTATGTCTCCAGTCCTATTCCAGCTGAACTGTCTTAAATATTCTGTGAGCTATGCATTCTTCCTCCACTTTACAGATCCATAAATTCAAAGTACAGCTGGGCTAACAAAATGTTTGACTTTAGAGTAACTTCAGAAACAGGATTCAGTACTGAAACAGAGCTACGTCATGGGTTTGGATTTAAAAGCACAGCACTTGTACTTTTTGCATGAATTCCATCATCCTGAGTAGCAGAAACCAGCTGTTTTCAAAAGCTTCCTGCTAATGTTGAGTGAAAATCATGTCCTGCTAACATTTCAAACATTTCTACCCAAAAATACAGCAATCTTTTGATTTTCGATTAGAAATGCAGACGTTGTTTAGAAAATTGGATTTGTAGCAGGCTGCCTTCTAAAATCCAAAGACCTTCCACGTATTTATTAAAGTGTATTATAATCAAAATATCCCAAGCCATTACACACTAAAATGGCAGTCATTGGTAGGTCACAGTCATTTTGCTGTACCAGTGGAGAACACCCAGCCCAGGGAAATCACTGGCTGTCTGGAGTTCTCCAGCGTATGTGACTTTCTGCTCTTCTTCATTAGCAGCTATCAACAGCAATCAGCATGTCATTTTTGTGGCTTCAGACCACCAGGCTTGCACACCAAAGGAACCAGAAGGCTCCTACCTAATAAGAAGTAACTTTTTATTCACTTAAATAATAGTCAGAGATAGTCAGAGATATGTCCTTAAATTGGACTTAAAATATGCAGAGCTGCAAAGAAGAAACCACAGGCAACCACTCAGTTGCTACCGCAGTCACGTTTTTAGACCTTGTAGCTTACCTACTTCTGAGCTGTGGGACCCACAAGTTGTGTCACATGTTGGAGGAAATCCCGTCCAGGGACAAGGCAGTCACACTCCTGCAGCATGCACAGGTGGCAGCTCTCTGGTGAAGTCATGCTAAAGCAGTATTTTTAACATGACTTGAAAGAACTGCCAGCTCTTCTGCTGCTGAAAATGGGGCTATTTTTAGCAATTAGCTGTATTCAAATGTTCCTTTCATGATTTGCACAGGCAGCAAATGGTTTAGTAGATTACCAGAAAGGATCAGATGTTCCCCTGGATAAAAACAGTGTCTACCATTTTTAACACAGATGGAAATTTTCACACTTCGCAGTACAAACTGACCCTGAGGCAGGGTCGGGAAGGGTTATAACCTTGGGGCATCCTGTTAATATTTGTTTGCCTCCATTCTGAGAAGAACTTGCCTATTCATCTGTCTTGCCTAGCTCTTTGCATTACTATAGCTTCTTTCAGCTCACAGTCTCAGACCTTCCCCTGAAACATCATGGAGGTGGACAAGATACTCCGTGTGTGTGATCTGTTCCCATCTGGCAAACTCTTGCTGTTGAATGTCGTCCTCAATAAAATCCATTTGAGCCTCCTGGCATGTAGCAACCTGTGCCTTCCCATAAACTACATTGTATTGTTGATAATAACCAATTAATATTCCCAGGATTCACAAAAATGCACTTGCAGGTTGTTCGCAGGGGGGCACAGGGCTGCAGTAGCAGCTCTAATCTCAGATTAACACAGCAAACTTTGGCATAAGGCTTGGTGCTGCAGTATGAGGGTTGCAGTGGCAGCCAGAGCCAGCTTTCTACTTGCAGTAGTCAAAGCTTTCTCCTGTTCCCGTAGGCAAAAGACAAAGGAAGGGGCTGACGACAAGTATCTGGCATTTTGCAGGTCAGGCTATTATTTCATTGGCCTTTCCAGACAGAAGGTGCAAGTGTCTGTCTCCAGCAGCAGCAGAGCCTGCTGTAGCCTGTGCCATGGGTTAGTCAGTGTGTGCTTTGGGGTCTGGGAGAGCATCTACTGCTATAAGGGTGGTGGCAGAGAGCAGGGCCAAGGTGGCTGGCAAGCAGTTTCTGAATGCGTAGTCTTCCCTTAGAGCTCAGTGTGTTGTGTTATATGTGGCACTTCACTAAAATTAACACTGGTTTCTTAAACAGGTCTGGCATCAGCCATCAGGCTGCCATGGGGTGGCAGGAGATGGCTGTGATCTAGCTATTACATAGGCTGTCATGTAATAGGAACTGTGGCTCAGATGGCCCTGATTCTGCAAATATTTGAATTGCTATTGCGCAAAGCATATGCTTACGCTTTAAGTCTGCAGTCAAGGAGTTTAAGCAGAGACACAAAATTAAACAAGTGTTCAACAGATTTGTTATAATTGTAAGTCCTACGTTTGCTTCAGAGGGCCTGGCATTTAGTATCGTAAAGCAATTTTAATGCCTCTTGCTTGATCTGTAAAGCTGGGGAAAAATGCAAAACATTGATTGCATGCAATTGGCAGGTTTCCCTGTCTTCTGGACAGGAGTGAGCCACAGGCCTGCCAGGTTCAGTGTTTCTTTGAATGGAGCGTGCGGATGCTGGAGGTAGCAAGTGCTGGAGGCAGCTCTCCCATCACTCAGAGCCCTTCAGGAAGGACTGGGTGGAAAAAGTTTGTCAGACGTAAAATCACCTATGCAATGGGATAGCAGAGCTACACCAAGACAAATCCTTTCCTGCCTATGGCAAGGAAGGGAGGCATGGTCTGCCTTTTCTTTCTCTTGACAAGCATCTCTCCGAGTTGAGATTTCCTCTGCAAGCCGATATGGAAACTTTAATGCCTGACATTAAATATTCCTTTTTAAAGCTGTACTCGACTGAAAAAAAAGTCAGTTAGAACCTTTTGCAAAGGAAAGAAAAAAGTGTATTAGCTAAAGCAGTGACATTTCCTTTTGATAGAAAGCTAGTGTTTCCAAGAGTCTGAGATAAAGGCTAATAGGCAGTAATCAAAGAACACAGGAACCAGTCCTTATGCAATGCCTCTCCCGTCTGTTCAGCACAAATCCACGTGATCTTTACCATTAAGCAATGGAATTTAGCTTCATCCCACAAAAAATATCTCTTGGAGTACATAAGAAGAATTGTGTTCAGGCCACAAGCTTTCTGTCTGGGCTCACAAGCACATTTCCCCACAGTCAAGCTACATTCAGATGTAGAGTTTGGTTTAGCCTAGTAAAACTAGTCATCAGCCATAAATGTAGATCTCGGAGCTTGAGGAGGTACTAGAGCCTGAGCCTCAAACTCAAATTTGTCTCTAAGATGTGGGGAAAGTGCCACTCTGCAGCCCAGCTCTGGACCTTAGGTTGTCCTTCATCCTTCTGTCTTTTCTCTATGTTCCTATTCTGTTCCTTTTTATCCTTCTCCGAGTTCTCCTTTTGCTAATCTGCTGATATTTTTTTCTGTAGCATCTTACTCTTTCACTATTTCATATTGCCAATACTAAACCACCTATTTCTGGAAGTCAGAGGTGACAATTTCTTACTCCAAAAAGTATTTTATCTAACATAGGAGGAATGCTGTATTAGAACTGAGTTTTCTGGACAAGATTCACTAGATGGAGAAGTAGAATCTCTTGTTTTGGGGCCAGCAGTGACGTTTTGATTACACGTGTTTTGTGCAAATAGATAAAGCCCAGAGCACAGCATCCATAGGTCGTGCATCGTGGACGGGGGTCAGGTTCACAAAGCGAAGCCACTTCTTGAGCTAAGTGGGCTCCATGCTCCACTTGGATGCAAAGAAATGTTTGCAGTGTGACCTGATGCCCTGTTGATGGGGGAAGAGCTCAGGTACCAGCGGCCCTCCCGTCTCACAGACTGTAAGCAGAGACCTGGGGGTGGAGGGCTAATCACCAGCATCCTTAACCCCTTCAGGCCTGGCAGCCACCTCTTTTTCAGTCACAGGCACTGTATTGGCACTTGTCTTTTCCAGTCAGACCTCTGCTGCTGCCCAGCAAATCAAGCCTTGAAAAATTCTTTGGTTGATTTAGTGCAGCAGCATGTGCAAAACAGCAGCTTCTCCCAGGGCTGTGACTTGTTATGAAACTTGTGTGTATATCTCCTTCACTTTGCATACGTAAAGGGGAAAGCAGACTTTACAGTCATGGTATGCTGAAATGCTGAGAGGATGAAGTCTTGTAGCTGTGCACCAGTCACTGTGACTTGAAGTGGGGGTATTGGTGAAGCCCAACTTTTGGTGGGAAAGGATGAGAACAAAGATCCAAGCTGTAACATAGCTACCCTGGAGGCAGAAACAACAGAGCGCCATTCATCCGCACCCAGCAGAAAAGGGAGACTGGTCAGCTGTGAGGAACCAGAGAGAAATGCCCTGCCAGGGTCTTTCCTTGGCAATGCACCTGCTGCGCTTGTGCAGGACCTGGGGGGCGGATGGCTGCGGGGCCTTACAGCATGTCTTGTCCTCCAAGATTTCTGCTCACACTCTGAATGCTGGAGCGGGGGAGGCTGGTATGTGTGTGCCGATAGCTACTTTGAACAAGCAAACACCAAGAGGTTTATTCCTTTGGCTGCTTTGCTCATCCCAGTGCATGTTATGCAGAGCCTCAGTGTCCTGTGCCATTAAGACTTTTGTGCGGAGTCTGCCTCGTGAACTTGATCCAGCCAGCAGGATGCACTGCCTCCCCGTGAGGAGTACCATGGTTTTTCTCCTTGTGGAGCAGGTACAGAAATCTGAGCCCAGCAAAGGCAGGAGCCAGACGAGGGTTCAGGACTACTTCTCTGTGCTGCCAACTGCAAGCAGAGTGGGGTGACGCTGTGGTTTTTGAGGTTGCCTGATAAGGGACAGCCCCCAACTCATGAGTTTGTAGAGCAGGACTGTGCCTGTCCCGCTCCGTAAGCATGTGAGCAGCCAGAGCGCTGTCATGCCTGGCGTTAAGGACTGGGACAACACAGCCCTTAAGGAAGGGAATGACTTCAGCCCCCGCTACCTTCTGACTCAAAGCCTCTTGGAGTCATCCCCAGGCTGCAGTCCTGGAGCCTCCCCTGCTCAGAAAGATGGGGTTAAATTCCTGACTATGGCCACAGCTGCAGGCCACAGTAGGAATTCCTGAGCCTCAAATGGTTGGTTTTCCTACTGTGAAGGTCAGAGGAGCTCAAAAGGGCAGAAACATACTTTCTCCAAGTGTGGGGATTTTTTGTAGCTTCTTAAAAGCAGAAACTTCTGCTGCTTGTGAAGCAAGCTAAAGAAGCTGCCTTCAGTGAGCTTTCCTCCTCACCCATGAATGAGGTGTCCAAGCAAGCATTTGGAAACCTCTGGAGTTGTATCAGGCAGTCCAGTTCCTTCAGGCAACACTGCTCTGGTTGTGAGTATAGGCAATTTCTGTTTTGAATACCCAGTGGATTTTTTTTCTAATCTTCTTTAGAGGAAACACTAATTAGCCTCAATCAAGAATAAAGAATCTGATGCTTCATCCTCTGGCACTGCATGTTCCTTGATTGAAAAGAGACAAGCTCGTGTTTGTGTCTTTCCTCTGTGAAGAAGAAAAGCTTGAGTGGGATTTGAAACCCAGTGTAAAGACAGGTTTTGCTGAGAAAAGTCACTGGAAGTCAGAAAGCCATCCAGAACAGCTGAGGCCACGAGGGAGGGACCTGAAGAAAAATGGCTGTGATTTCAGCCTCCCTTCAGAAAGCAGCCACAATGTCACCTTTCTGGGTGTTCATTCTGGTTTTAGCTATAAAAAAGGATGGAGTGAAGCACTTTGCACAAATCTTTATCAGACTCCACTACAATGCATATTCTGACCTTGAAAACTGATGCGTCTGTGCTTGCATTCACTGAACTTGCTGGACATTTTGCTATGTACTGTTAGTGTGAAAAGCATCTCGTATTGGTTCACTTTCTTAAAAACTGATCTTACAAAATTATGAACAGCCTCAAATTCCATTAAGCTCAATGCATGTGCTCAGCTACTGGTAGGATTTGGTCCCTGTGCTTGTATGTAGTTTATGACTCTTTCTCCTTGGTGACATGTCAAATGCCATATTACCCCATTGGTTCTTCACCAGGAACACAAGAATTACTGCTGCTTTAATGAAAATGTGGAAATTGTTACCTTTTTCTATGTGCTGCTAACAGGCTTCATAACAGTCACAGATTGGGGTGAGTGGAAAGGGGCCACTGCTGGCCTCTGCTCAAATCAAGTCCAGCAAGAGCAGGTTGCTCAGGGTGTCATCCAGTTGAGTTTTGAGTATCTCCAAGGGTGGAGATCCCACAGCCTCCCTGGGCATCTGTTCCAGTGCTTTATCACACTCATGATAATCTTTTTTTCCTGCTATCAAAGTCATAATCTCTTGTGTTTCAAATTGTCTGTATTGCCTTTCATCCTTCTGCTGTACACCTCTCCAAAGGGTCTGGCTCTGTCTCCTCTAAACACTCCCAATTAACAGAATTTGGGTCACATAAGAAAAAAAGATGGGCAGAGTTGCAGAATGCATATCCAGACTTCAGATATAACAACTCCAAGGGAATTAGTCTGAGCTACTGGTTCAGATGACCTTTAAGTGAGGAACAAAAATGTATGAAAATCATGTTTGATCTGAGAGTCAAACATCGTTCAGAGCCTTACACAGATCAAGGAATTCAGACCCGATCTGTCACTAAGAAGAGCCAAAGGGAAATTCCTCTCCAAACAAGCTTCCAAATAAATCGTCCAATTTTCTTTTGAAAAAGCCCGTGAGTGCCCCAACACTTTGTGCTGGTCACATCTGAGACGGCCTTTTGTCCTTCCACGTGGATTTGATATGTGATCTTAAGTGCTGATCCCCTCAGGAATGCATAATGAGTCAAAGCCAAAGACAGTAAAAGGCTGTAATTCTGTCAATGTGATGTGTTCAGACTTCAAGCTCAGCCCTGAATTTGTCTCACTGCATTGGTTACCTGGTGGCAACGGCAGCAATGTGGGATCATGAGAGTAACATCTGTAAAACAGGAAACCTTAAAGAAGTGTAAGTAAAAGCTCTCTTGGGAACTGTATTCTCAAGTATCCGAAGAGCTGTAGTAAGTCTCTTGTGTTGAAGCTCACACTTTTGGGTGATAGTGTCACCTGGATAGATAACTGTGTAATACGAAGTTATGAAGAAAATATGTGTTGGGTGTCAGGCTTAAGAATCCAACAAGACATGTTAAGTGTATGTTTAGTTCTAGACTGGCATATAAGACCCATGCACATGAGTGAATTCAGAAACATTGCTGAACCAGGACTAGGGAGGGCAGAAAGCTTTGCTAGCTCCTCTTTTTTTTTAAATCAGTGGCATTTGAAAACTAGAGGATACATCAGTCTAAAGGTCATCATTTTCTTAATAGCAGCTAAAGAAGTACACGCCACTAACCACCCAGGCACTGGAGAAAAACTCGGTGCCTGTTTCAGCAGCAGGGCTACAGTTCATCATCCGGTTTCAGTAATGATACCACAGCAGCAGCAGTGTGGCCAGGAAAACTGCTGATATACGGAAATGGCATTGACTGCTTCACCATGGCATCACCATCACCTGCCCTCACATGACTTGTCTGCCCCATGTGCCGGACTCTGCAGGCTGGCTGTGATGAGGACAACTGACACCAAACTTCCTCAGAGCGGCTCCGTGCTCGGTTTGCTTATCCGGGTTATGCAGGTAGGAGCAACTGTGTGGGGCTGCTTCATACCAGGGTACTCCCTGGCCAGGATGCTCTGACCTCTGAGGTGTCAGGCACCCAAAATAGAGATGCAGTATGAAAGCTACACCGTATGAAATCTGCTGCTATACTTTTTTTTTTTTTTACTTTGTCCTGAGAAGCACACACTGTCACATACTGGCCTATTTTGATTCCTGGGGATGTGAATAGAAATATGACGCATGATAACTAATTAAGGCTAGTTGCAGAACGATTAAACTAAACAGTGTTTTCCTTTGGGAGAACCATGAGTGTTTCATGCCCTAGATAATTGATTTCCATATGTTTTCCCTTGGCTAGGAGATACAAGTTCCTTGCTACATGTTCCCTGCTGGTTTTGGTCACTGAATTCTTGATGTTAGAGAAGGAGATAATGAAAGTTATCATATCCCATTCACTCCTACAGACTCTCGGTTCAGTGGGGGGTCTGAGCATTTCTTCCCATCAGCAGCAATGATAGTGGGTCTCACTTAATGAGCAGCCACTGAGATAAGCATGCATGTGACAACAAATTAGCAGCTACACATGCAGCCCTGGAAAGAGGAAGACCATAGGACTCCAGGATCTCTCCTACAGGTCATTGATTTGTTGGTCCTTTAATGAAACAGAGGATTACCGGCCTCGGCACTGGTCCCTGCAACTAGCTGGTTCTGTTAAAGAGACGCTGTAAAGGAGGACCACACTTTCCAAAAGCAGTTTGTGAAATGTAACTGTAGACCATGGGATCAGGCTGACACAGGAGAGGGGACATGACCTGAGGAGGCTGAGAATAGTAATGAGGCCTCTGCCAAAGCTGACTGTGGGGCAAGCGGGAATAACTCCCTTATTCAGACAGAGCAAAAGCAGGGATAAGGCAAAGTACCTGTAAACAAGACCTGGTGAGCAAACTTGGAGCCTTCCACTTTGAGAAATGCCAAAGCCAGTTTCTCTGCAGCAGCAACAGCCACTGCCAGTGCATGAAGGCAGGCAAGAGCTGCTTGTCCTCTCCATCACTTTCCACAGCACTGGACCATAGCCAGCGAGGCTGCGGGAAGTCAGGGCCATATAAGCTCCCCGTAGGTAATTGAAAGTTGATTGTATCCCAAATTAGCTCCCAGCAGTGAAGTGGGCACCTGGTCTCAGCTCACTTGCAGAAGGGACACCTCCAGTTCTCAGCACCAATGGCACAGCCAGCTCCGGCTGCCCATGACCTCAGCAAAGACGTGCATGGGTTCCCCTCCTACCCCTACCAAGAGGTCAGTGTGCCCAGGAATAAGATGTCTTGGTGGCAAAACTGGTCTTGTACTGCCCTCATGCAGTTTTTCTCTGGGTGAAGAGAGGACTTCAGTTTCCAGGGCTGCTAATCCTTTGTAAAGTTGACTTAGTAGCTGGAGAGATTGCTGCAGCTTTACTGAAAACTGCCATCTTCCTCTGAAATGTGTTGCCTTTGGCTGGACTGATGTACTTATCAAGCAGTCACTATCACCATCATTTCCTTTAATTTGTGCCATATATTACCACTGTCCTGTATGCTTTAGCCCTTTGGTATGCTTTATGTATAGTTTGTCTACAGACACAGTGCAAACAAAGTTAATCTGATTGTACCTGGCTGGCTCTAATTAGAGCAACACTGCAACGTGAGTACTGTGTTGACATTGTTCTCTGAGATCAGGAGAGCAGACATTGGGACTCCTGGGTTCTGCTTCCAGCCTTCCCTCTCTGTGCGATCACTACAGAGTAAATTGGATAAATGGGAACTCTAGAATTAGAACCCTGAATAAATGCCAGGCACCTAAATTAGTGGCTGAATATTTTGCAGATTTTTGAATACATCGGATGCCCTTAAAAAAGGTCATTTTTGTTAGGACAAAGAAACCAGTTATCCTTTAAGCAACCCCCTAACAGTTATTAGTTACAAAGGAAGACTAAGATTGCCTATCAGGAATATACAATTTAAAAGAAGACTGTCAAGATAAAATCCATACTTGGAGATATATATTGACATGAAGTTGTGCGATCATAATAGTCAGACCTGAGAAATACTTCAGAAAGGAAACTTGATTAGGTAAATGGTCAGTGTTCCTTGCTGTGGCACTTTATACAAGCAGTTCAGAGTTTTCTGAGACCAGCTGATTACAAAGGAGCTAGACTGGCTTTTTACCAAGTTATGACCCAGGCAGAAATACCTAGCTCTTCTAAATGAGTGTAAGCAATGCTGAGCTCTTAGCTAAACCCGAGGTCTTACAGACAGGAAGCGTCTTGCAGATTTTTGGCAACCGAGGAAAAAGAGCATACAAAGTTCCTGGAACCAGACGCATTTGTGTCTGAAGGCAAGTGAGAAAGAGAGGGAGCCTGTAAGGAGAGCGATGAGGACAGGTCTGTCCAATGTAACAGGAAACCTCCTCATGAAGAGGCAAGGGAGATGAATTATGGGGTAGTGTAGCCTCCACTGCCATCACTCATTTGTTGCACTTAATGAATTACTGGAATTAGTCACGTAATGGGTGCTCAAAGACCTGAAAAAAATCCTGCTGCTCACCTGGGCAGAACTGCAGAGCATCTGAGCAAATGCATGTCTGGCCTTTGCCTGACAAAAAGAGCCAGTGTGGGTACAAGCAAAGTCAAGTCTGTCTTCAGCTGGGCTGGGAAGGCAAGGTCTCAGCTGTTTGTGTCCATCAAAATCAGATGCAATTTAGATTTTGGATAAATTATAGGGACTAGTTGGGTCAGTAACTTGACATGTTTCAATTCCATGTGCAGTTTCACTGCTTTTTAACAGAATGCAGGATGCTGTAAGAAATCACCATTTCAAAGATGGATTTGTTTCCGAGAAGGGTGATATCTGTGGAGGGGGCCTATAGATGTGTGCTGCCTGAATCTACAAAGCACACACAAGACGGTGGAAATGTTATTTTCTTCTGTAGCCCATTAGTGCAGTGCTACTGAGAGTGTCATTGGCTGCTCTGTCCCTTTTAGCCCTCTGGCCCTTCTTTTTTGCTTTTGTTTATTCATGTTCAAGAACCAGGAGCCATAGCCAGACTCTCTCATTGGTATCTCATGTTGCCCAGTACCTACTTTGGCAGCTGTGCTGGGCCAGAGGATACCCAGACTGCTGGCACAGGTAGGGCAGGTATCTGCCACCCCAGGAGTGTAGTCATCTGCCATGGGGCCGGAGTAGCGTGGTGCTCTTAGTGAGGAGTCACAGCTTGGTTTCAAGCCTACATGGAGACAAGATGTATTTGAGATGAGAGCTTTGGCTGGGGAAACTGCCAGCCTTAGCAAAACTCCTTCTCCATAATGCTACAGCTTGGGACTGGCACATACGGATCTCAGAGCACGAACTTTCCAACTTTCTTTCCTGGTGCCCGCCCTTGAACATTTCCAGTGTTGCAGCTGGTGCTTCATTCCTTTGGAACACAGTTTTTTACGAGTCGCATCCATGCAGGCAGGGTGCTTAACAGCCACACTGCACCACATGGGGGAAAGACGATGCTTGGGAACTCAGGTCAGGAAACAAGCTTCTGGGCAGCATCCACACAAAAATGTAGCAAAGTAGCCCAAGAAGGAGTTTGCCATAATTTTTCATGAACTGTGCCCAAAGCTGCTGACCAAATGGCTGTGGGATTATCCCTGGATTTGGGAGACCTGCAATGTGCTTTTTGCTTGGATGTGATTTCTTACTCTTCTGGGCAGGCAGCAGAAATCAAGAATGGACCATAGCTGCCCATTCGACGAGTGCTCATCCATCTCCAACTCACTGGACTGAGCATTTCAAAGGAAGGCCCCGCAGTGAGACTGAGGATCATCTTTTCCCCGTGTTAGGTCTCATCATGACCATCACTAATTAGGTATGGGCTTAATCTCCTAAGCTCAATGTTTTATGTCGCTTTTAACATTTGCAGTTAGGAGAACTCTAAATCTTTGCCACAACATCTGCCTTTGGCTGTAGACTCTGTGGTTTAATTAACCTGCCATGACAACAAATTTCCTTTTACCCTTTTTTAATTTCCCACTCCCTAATTTCATCAAATAGTCATTTGTGTCTCAGTAGCCACATGGGGACTGTAAAACAGGGATAATGGCACAGTCCTTCCTCTATGGGGATAATGTCAGAGTGAATATCCTCACAGCCTGGCAAGCACCCGGATACTAACTATGGCAGATACTGTGGCTGCCCTCAGCCCTCTGCCACTGACTATGATCTTCCCCAGACTCAGGATGTGTAAGTCACACCACTGTTATGTTACACTGAATTTACTGAGAGAAGGCTGCTCAGTTAAGCTCCCAGTCAGTCTGAAATGCTGCTTCTCCTCTGTCACCACCTCCTTCCTTGCCTCTTCCCACATCTATTTTCCCAGGCAGCTGGAAAGCTGAAAAAACAAGTTTATTTAAGGAAGCTTTCTAAAGAATGGAGGGACCATCAGAGCTGCTTCCTAGAGAGCTCTGTGCTGGTCTGTAATGCAAAATTGCTCAGGAGGGCTGAGAAGGAAGCCAGCTCTGGGCACCAGAACTTCACCTTTGCCCTGCAGGAACACTCTAAATTCGGCTTAAGAGATTGCATATGTTAATTATCATCCAGGAGAGAGGAGCCATGGGAGATTATTAAGCCATTCAGAACATTTTTTAGAACCCCCAGACAGGAAGATAAGCCCTCTGATTTATTCAGTGGAAAGAAAAGACAGTATGACGCTCAGCTAGATGTGGGGTGAATGATCTTGCATCTTTTTCCCATTGGCGTAGTCTCACTGATGTCAGTGGGATGATCACTTGCATAAGCAAGGAAATCACAGCCAAGCGATAGCAGTTGTTGCCTGTAGCCTATTGCCTAAATGCAAACAGGGTCATACCAGCCGTGCTGATTATGTGCAGCGGCATGAAAGAAGTGGATCATCAATACAGACAGGATAACCTAGCACTGAACGGGTTACAAAACTCTCAAGCTAACCAATATCAAAGGCCAGATAATATATAGTCTCCCCCAGCAACAAATCTAGATGTGAGCAGGGACAGTTCTGACTCCCCTACAGGCTATAAGCAATAATGTTCCCTATATATGTTGAACATTTTCTCACCCTTTGTGAGATGCTTAGCGGGGTGGAAATCTTGTAGGAAGGCATCTCAAGCATGTGTCAGAAATGGAGCCCAAAGCAACACAGTCCGGAAGATTTAGTGCTGAGGGTACTGTCAGCACAATGTGAGGGGAAGCATTGGGTCCTGTGACACTGAAGAGACATCTTATGGCTGCCTGGTACCAGGAGTTTGACCCACTTCCCTCTGGCTTTCAGAGGACTTTAATGTAAAATGGCCCAGAAAGGAAAAGACAATGCTCTGCGGTGCCCTGAAGTCACAAGCCAGGCACCTGAATGCTTGGCATTGAGTTTCACATCATACTCGATACTGTCAGAGCTGGGGTTTCTTGGCTTGCTCTCTTCTTCTTTGCTGGTTTTTGGGGTTTTGCCTCTGGAGGTCAGAAACTGCTGGGGGCA
The DNA here is from genome assembly GCA_034782735.1 of Sagittarius serpentarius. Classification (NCBI taxonomy): domain Eukaryota; kingdom Metazoa; phylum Chordata; class Aves; order Accipitriformes; family Sagittariidae; genus Sagittarius; species Sagittarius serpentarius. Next base: position 14,936,056 of record JAVKLA010000054.1, on the reverse strand, counting down.
TCCTAACGGTACGTGAGATTCCTGTGTAATCACATGACTCCAGAAACAGAGGCTTTAAGAAAAATACCAAATATACTGACATTTATGATGAAGCCTGCAAATCAGACCCTTTGATTAGATCCCCTTCCTCACCTACTGTCCTGGTTTCAGCTGGGATAGAGTTAATTGTCTTCCCAGGAGCTGGTACAGCGCTGTGTTTTGGGTTTAGGATGAGAAGAATGTTGATAACACCCTGGTGTTTTCAGTTGTTGCTAAGTCGTGTTTAGACTCAGTTAAGGATTTTTCAGCTTCTCCTGCCCAGCCAGCAGGAAGGCTGGAGGGGCACAGGAAAGGTGGGAGGGGAGACAGCCGGGACAGCTGACCCAAACTGGCCAACAGGGTATTCCATACCATGGGACGTCATGCCCAGTATATAAACTGAGGGGAGCTGGCCTGGGGCAACTGCTGCTCAGGAACTAACTGGGCATCAGTGAGTGAGTGGTGAGCAATTGCATTGTGCATCGCTTGTGTTGTGTATTCCAATCTTTTTATTATTGTTGTCACTTTCTTGTTGTTATTAGTGTCATTGTTAGTTTCTTCCTTTCTGTTCTATTAAACTGCTCTTATCTCAGCCCACAAGCTTTACCTTTTTTCCCCTATTCTCTCCCCCGTCCCACTGGGTGAGGGGGAAGTGAGCGAGCGGCTGGGTGGTGCTGAGTTGCTGGCTGGGGTTAAACCACAACACCTACGCTCCTGTCCGCAGCACAGCGAGCTATGGGAGCCCATGGTTGCATATGTGATACGGGTTTTTCCTGGCAAGCACCGCATTGTAAGCACCAGCAGCCAGTTTGGCATCTCAGCATCAGTATTTGGAGATAAACAAAACTTATCTCCAAGGATTTTGGTACTGTAACCCACGATTTCTGCTCTGGTAACAGAGAAGAAAAACAAACCATTGGTCTCGTGTCCATGCAGCACTTGTCATCCCAAAAATCGGCAGTCCACTGAGGTAGGAACATTGTTAGAAAGGGATGTAGAGAGCCTGCATGGGATCATAAATTTCTTTCCCTCTTTAACTGCCCCTGCTCCTGCTGCAGTCTCTGGTAAAATCCAGCAGCCAAATACTGGGGCTCTTGAAATACCAGATTTACTTAAAGGGATGGTCCCCCAGGAAAGCGGCCTTGCGGATGCTGCCGCCAGAGCATTCTCTGTTTTGTAACAAAACTTAGCATCCTCTTGTGTTACTGAGGGAGGGCCCTGCGTGAGCACTAACTCGCTGGTCCCCCGCTGCCCTGGGAGAGGGGAAGGGATGTGTTGTGATCCACATGTCACACTTGGGAAACAAAGACGCAGAGCGAGGCAGGTCTGTTGGGATCAATAGATTTATGAAAGGGATTAACGCGATTTGGCAACTCTGACACCACAAATCAGGACGACGGTCTGCCTACAGAGGAAATTACATTGCAGTAAAAAGAATCATAGCAATGTAATTCGTTTTGTGTAGACATTCCTGTTTCAAAGCGAGACTCACGCTGGTTATAACCATACAAACCCCTGCACGTTCTCAAAGTAAGGCTGAAAAGGTAAAGCGCCCAGAGCTTCGAGCTTGATCCTTTCAAGCAGTTTGAGCTCGTTCATACAGAGGGACCCACCTACCCCTTTTAACAAAGAAAATCCACTAAACCCCATTTTATACAGTATTAATTCAGTGGTTTGCATTCACAACCAAAGAAAAATCAGGCTAAACTTCGAACAGCCATTTGTTACTGTCATTTCTTTGTTTGTTTTCATGCTTGCATGCCTGTGAATGTCTGCGTATGGTTCTGTAGGCTACTTCATGATGTCTTACAGATCCCCTGCCGGTCTGTAGGCTGCAGGTTGTGGAGCAGCGCTTTGGTATTTACACAGGGCTGCCTTGCTTTAGCAGTGAGAATGGCCCCAGCCGGAGGAAACACTAACAAGAAGCCATTTCTCTTTTGCTCAAACCCTATAAATAAATACCATATAAACAAAAGAATATTTTCAGAGAAACTGGACGAATTCTTGGAAGAAAAATTCCCCCCAGGATGATGGCATGCAGGAAATCCCTGAGCCACAATCTCTGGGAAGCTGGGAAATACTTGGGAGAGCAAGTACTGCTTGCTTGGCCTTTCTTATGTCAGCTCCTGGCTGGCGTGTGTAATTTGCTTTTCTCTTGGAAAACCTTGGACGGGGCAGGGTGGCAGTGGGTTTGTTGAAACGGGTGAATGCAACTCCACACTTCACTGCTAGTCACCTTCAAACCGGGCAAAGCCCCTGGCCGGCGTGCCGGGCAGCGTGGGGAGCGACCCCCCCGGCTCCTGGTCACGTCGTCTGGATGAGCTCTCCTGGGTCTGTCGCGTTTCTCCAGCGTGAGGCTACATGCGCCCATCTGCCTCTGCACCGCTGGTGTCTGGTTCAAGAACTTCTGTAAGAAGTAACTAGAAATAGCGAAGAGTCGCTGTATGGAACATCTGTACCTGACCGCGCGTACGCAGCACCATCTAGTGCTTTACAGAGATTTTTTTTTTTTCCCCCCCACCATCCCCAAAACTGTAGCCAGGTGTTCAGGGGAC
>JAVKLA010000054.1:14885729-14931898 GCA_034782735.1 Sagittarius serpentarius | reverse complement strand
AATTGTGTATGTGCACATGTACATGTGCCTGCTTATTTGTGTATGTATATACATATATATGTATGCATATATATATGGAAAAACTGACAAATATGCATCCTTCTGTTAATCCCACCATCTTCTATTTAGCCACTAGAAAGGCAATCATTCAAAGAAATGTGTATGGGGATAGAAAAGCAATGGCAGGTACTACGATTTAGGAATGCCTGTCTGCACCATAGCTTATGACTGGGAAAACCCTGTCAGGTTATTCTAAGGAAATCTCCAGGCACCTTAAACATAAAATGTGTAGTTTTAAATAGCACAGTGTAGATCTGAAAAGGGTCTGAAGGCAGCACTAGTCACATCGTGGTGTTGTCATAGCAACAGACATTGAAATTCAAAATATGAAGTACAAAATGGGGGTGGGAGAAAAAGAAGGGTAGAGAAAAACAGTAATATTGAAAATCTCTAAAAGAATACGAAAATTAGACCTCTATAACCAATGACAGAATAACTAAAATATCCTTACTCTTCATACTATTATGTGCATTTTTTTACCTCTTCCATACAACAGTTTGAAAATATTTTATAAATCTACGCCTTCTAACATCCCTCAAGGAAAGTATTGATGTTGCCATTTATAGATAGAAATACTGAGGCAGAGCGGGCTTTTCACAAGTCTATGTGAGAGGTGTCTATGGCAGAGGTGAAAAAAGAGTTCAGCTGTTTGCTCAGCTCTGTACTTACATGCTCTGTTTCATTGCTTTAACATGTCTGAGTTTTATGATGTTATTATCTAGATATGTAATAGAAGAACCACAGTAATTTTCATAATAGTGGTAGTAACAGTATTCTGTTTCTCACACAAAAGCTCCAGTGCTTTAATACACAGTTTGTGTAGTTATTTAAACTTTTTGCTGTGTTTCTTTACACTAATAGTGAGAGAAAATAGGGAAAGAACAAGTAAAATGGTAAACTATGATTTTTTTTCCAAAGATGTACAGTAGTTTAGAATAAAATATGCATTCTTGCCTAACTCATTAAGGAACTGCAGCAAATCTAACTCAACAGGCAGGAATTAATATGCACTAGTTGGGGATCAAGGAACCATATTGTTGGTCAAAAGCCTGAGACTACTGGGGAATTTTTTCTAAATTTATTATTTTTATCCCTCACAGACATCTCTTTGCTGTCTTTTATTCTGAGTATACCTCTATAATAACTTCTCTGTATTACTGACTTGTGTATAATAGAATTCTTTAGTATATCCAGGAGATTTTTTTTATGTTGGATTTTGCAATGACTCCCATTTTACTTTAGCATTTTGAAGGAGTGATAATGAGGAACTTCGCCTCTCTCCCTTTCCTACATTTATATTTCCCCTCCAGGCATGTTATTTAATTTAAAGTTGTTATCATTCTTGAAGTAATATAATGCTACAGTATCTGTCCCCTAAGAATAACTTCAAGGTTTTTCAACGTGAGTGTCAGCAGTATAAAGCAGATAACTTGCATGTCACATCCGGGGATTTTAGGCAATGAGCCACAGACAAAGAAATTAGATAAAGGTAGAAAAGAAGCATTCAAAATTATGAAAATGTGCTGACTGAATTATAGACTGGCAGTGTACCAGAAGAGTTGCAGCAAACAGAAGAACAAAAAGAAAAGGATTCTTGAAATGTAGAGCTTAACTGAATAGGACCAGAGTTTTACTATTTAAGGAGAAAATCCTCTGGTATTTCTAGGGTCACAGGTCACAATGGTGGGCAAATAGATTATCATAGAAAGACTGAAAATTCTCTGGTAGTTGGGAAGCCAGGAGAAACTGAAGCATGAGCTTACTGAACATGAGTCATGTGAGAGGAGAAGACAGACCCAGGGTACTAAACTGAATTTTTCAGGTATTTTACTAGACGGCTGCTATTGTTTCAGCTAGTTGAGCAGCGAAATGCTCTGCCTGGTAGGTGTTGAGGTATTGCACCACAGAACTCAGCATGTGTCCAGGTGCTCGCCAAATTTCTCAGGAGCCAATTTTGCAATAAGGTCCGAAACAATGCTTCAATGCCACTGTTGTCCAAACCAGAAGGTTTAAAGCATTGATGTTGATCAGCTTTGGTTTATCATGAAGCTATAGATTTAATGTGTAGGATTTAATACGTAGGAGCAAAGGGGAGAGGCTAGAAGAAAGTATGTCCAGGGATTGACAGAATGTGCTGAAGCAAACACATGTTCATTTTCCTGATCCTTTTTGTCTCCTTTGGACACTTTGAGCATCCAGCCACTTCTAGAGTTAGACAGTGGGGCCTGGGTCAGGCCAGGTAGGAGTAGGGCAGAGGAAATCACATATGGGACTGAGTGGAGGAATGTGTGCAGAACTGGAAGGCTGGGATAGGGAAGAGAGAAAAGTGTTATCATCTGCAGCCTGGTAGAAATGAAGTTGTCAATTTGACTTTTAATTGTGCTAATATGCTTTTAAAGCTTTTCATATTCAACTAATAATTGCACTTTCTAAATGAAATTAACAATTTCATTTTCAAAATAGATTGCATATGTCTACAGTATACTGCAGTGAGTACAGTACAGGCTGATCCTTTTTTCATCTTTATTTGACAAATAGCCGAAAGCTTCGGAAAAAAACCAAAAAAGAACAAGGTATCCTTTCTTCCTCAAAAGACAAGCAGGTTCTTCAGTAGAGTTTAAAAAATTATAATCAGAAAACTAAAGAAGAGATTTTTCTACCCTCACACCATTGTCTACCAGTTTTCTTCAGATTCAAGGGTCTCAAGGCCATCTAAATTACCAAACCATAGATATCATCATAAAAGATCTTCTTTAGGCATGTGAGCATCTTGACTGACAAGATATCTGCCTAATAAAATAGGTTATGTTTGAACATAGCTGAATCAAGACTGAATCAGGCCATTGGCACCTGCATTTGTCATAAAACCCTATCATTGATGATTTCTTATACTGAATTCAGTATTTGCATCTAAATTAAGATTTTTATCCAAAATATAGCATTGTTGAAAAGTATCCAAATGTAAATTACACCTTAACCCCCCACTTTCTACTACAATTAAATAGCTTTTTTTGGTAGTATTATGCAAACACGCCTCTGACTGTATATAGGTATTAACTTGCCACAAGGTGCATACGGATGAGGTACAAAAGAATCTAATTCTTTCTCATTTGATAAACAGGTAAATGAAGGAAATTATTTCTATAAGATGTTTTGGAAGAAAATGGCATAAATGGCTTAAACACAGGTAGAAAACTGCACATAGCAAAGTTTCACTAGTGCTTTTTAAACACTCTGATCTAAAAAGAAGCTGTGGATTGGAATATGATTGCTCAGCCCACATCCTGTTTTTCAGACTCCTTCCTAAATACCAGTGACTGGCAATCCCTTGAGAAAGGATATTTGCCTGTAACCTGTTTTGGGGTTCTTATGTTCTTCTATATGTATGAAATACATCAGGGTATCAGACTTTGTTATTACTACTTAATTTTTCATTTGCTTTAAACACGATATGTTACAAAAGAAAATATACAACACTTTAATATTCATGAAGTTTCCCTAAACGTGTCAAGTTAGTGCCACAATAATAGCTCTTTTTTCTTTTTCTTGTTTTCTTGTTTCTTTTTTTCTCTTTTTTTTTTGACTTTTCCCCTTATTTTCCTTTTTTTTCCCCTTCTTTTTTTTCTTCTTTTCTGCTTCTCTTTGCCTGTTCCTGATGCTGAGTTGGTGAGGTAACAAAACATCAGACTCCTTGTCTGTCTGTCCATAAGCTGCGATGTCCAGGAGTTATTTTCTCAGGATTTGCCATCTTTTAGTCCCATACACTTCTTTTATGTTAGCACCTACATTTTCATGATCATGTAATAAGCAGCACAGAAATTACACAAATACTTTAAATCCCGTTGCACATTGTATCGTAGTGTTGTAATTATGTAAATATTCCTTACCAGTTATTAAACCTTGAATCTAATCTTCTGTGCCCATTCTCCACTAACCCTAAGGTATTTCTAGGCCTGTCTTGTAAAACAAGAAGTTGTGAGGAAAACCGTTGCTGGGAAACGGACGCACCGCGCGCCAGAGGCGGAGCGTGGGGGAAGCCCCGCCCCCCACGGAGCGCCACGGCTCCCTTCCAATCGCACCGTCCCTCCGAGCCGGGAGGCGGCAGAGGGGGCGCATCTTCCTTCGCTGACTGGCTGTCGGCTGCGGCACGTCACCAGGAGGCGGAGAGCGTCCTGATTGGCTGGGAGGGAGAGGAGAGCCTGGCGCTGATTGGCCTGCGCCTGTCACGTGGCGCTGGTGGGGCCGTGACGCCCGCGGTGGCGGAGGGGCTCGCCTTGTCAGGTAGGTAGGTGCCGTGCGCGGGGCGGCGGCGCCGCCGCGGGGGCCGGCGCAGCCTGCCTCTAGCAGAGGCGCCTTCGCCCGCCGCTCCCTGCGGTCTCCGCCGCAGCGCCGGTGCCCGCGGCGCCCCTGCCCGCAGCCCTCCCCGCCGGCGGGGCGGCCGGGCGGGGTGGGAGCCGCTCGCCTGGGCTGTAAAGGCGCCTGGAGGTGAAGCGGTGCGGAGTTCCCCGTTAAGTGCCTTAGCGGAGGATTGCGGAGGCGGAGGGGTCGGCTCGGGGGCGCTGGCAGAGGCTCTTTGTTGTCCTGCGGCGAGCGGGGGAGCAGGAGGTGGGCGGAGGAGGGAGGCGAGCTCGGCGGGTCGGCCGTTCTGTGCCCTGGGGAGCGTCTGTCACTGGGGGTGCTTTGTGTCGGTCGGGGAAATCTCGGTTTGGGGCGTGCTTTGCATATGAGACGGGAACACTGAGAGCCGGAGCGCGGCGGCGGCGGTGCGCTGGCCGGAGTTTCCCCCTCCGCTTCCCCGTGCGGCGCGGAGAGCGGTGGGGGCGGCGGCGGGGCGCGGGCTGCCAGCCCCGGAGAGGTGTTTTTTACGTGTGCGAAACGGAGAGCTGAACCGCCATTAGCAAGCCGAATGCGAAGGCATGTTTTGTTGTCAGCTGTCCTCAAATTATTTGCTTAGGGGGGAGGGAAAGGCTTGCTCGGCTTCCCCCGAAAATGAAGGGAAGGGCCCCGTCTGGTGCGGGAGGGCTGGGGGTTGTGCACAGGCCTGTACTGCCGTTCTGGCCGGCCTGAAACCGCACCTTGTTGTGGGAGGATGGGGTCGGGGGGGGGAGGATCGGCCTCTCTGCAGGGGAGGTGGGGGTTTGGTGGGGAAGGGCGAAGGGCTGCCCTCCCAGGCTGTGGGCCCCGGGCTGCCTCTAGCGAGGGGGATGAAGAGGCCCCTGCAGCGTGCAGGTGGGCGGCAGGCTGGATTTGGCGTGCGTCGCTGTCCCTCGCGAAAGAGAAGGGAGCGCACGGCTGCACAGTTACGGAAGGCTAGCGCGGAGGCGGGGTGCGGACGCTAGAGCGAAGAAGCCCTGCGGAGGGGAGGGGTGCTGTGGCTCCCAGCCGCTCGAGGAGCAGTTTCTGGAGAACGGTACCGGGCTGCGCGGCCGGGGGTCGCTTGTGCCCCTGGGAGAGGCCGCGCTTGGAGGCGGGCGAGGAAGGGCCCGAAGGTCGCCCCTTGCCCGGGCTGCCGGGGCAGGGCTGGCAGGTCTGCCCGGCTTGGAGGCGGGAGCTGGTTCCTGCCTCTGCTTTTGTTCCCCACAGCCTCCGTCCCCGGTGCCAAGCTGCGGCAGCGTTTGCTCGCGCGTGTCCCTGCTGCCTTTTTCTTTTGTTTCTCCTGCTGCCCTCCGTCGCTCGCTGGAGGTGTCTGCTCTCCTCCCCTGCTCCGGCGGCCGCTTCTCCGCTTCCCTCACGTTTGTTACCCTTCTCTGTCTTCCCCAGCAGTTTAGGCTGATGCGAGGCGGGTTGGCCTTCCGCAGCACAGGGGCCTGTGGGACTGCGGCGTGCCTTAGTTCAGGGAGCGTGTTTGGTCTTGTAGGGTTAGGTTTATTGAGCGATCTCCTGGGGGCAGGTGTAGGGGACAGCTGGGACCGTGGCATCCCTCACAGAGCCACTGCCTTTTAGCCGGCCATCTCGCCAAAACTGCTGCTCTGACACCAACTGCTTGTAATATTTTTTTTTTTTTCCCCCCCTCACAACCTCTTGAATTTGCTTGATCTCTTCTGCAAAGGGCTCCCTCTCCCCACTGCCGATTTTTGTGCCGGCAGAGCACTTCTCACACCCTGTTGCTGAGCGTCCCCCCTGCGAGGGCCCGAATTTCACCAGAGCACGCGGGCCCCTTGTTTCCTCTTGGGGAAGTCCCCTGCAGAGCAGCCTCTGCACCGTGTTTAGCACAGAGAGGTCTTTTGCAAATTGTGCAGCAGAAATTAAAGGGAGGCCCAGACCAAGTCATTAGCTGGGTTTCTACTGTAACCGCCCTTTTGTTTCGGCTTTTCAAACGAAGAGCTCTGAATGACAGTGGGATGCTCGGTGCTTGGCACAGGGCGGGCACCCGGGCCCTGCAGGACCCAGCACAGCTTTGACTTTTGCTTCCAGCTGGACCTGAGCCGTTTCTGTTACCTGCATGTGCAACGTGAAAATGAATCAGTCACTCCTTTTTTCCCTAGTTTGTTTAGGAAACTGTGGTCTAAAGATAGGTAAGTTGAGAGAAGTTGTGTAAACAAGGTCTTGCTTGCCTGGAGGTTTCATTTCCCACAACTCCATGTAGTGGAGGAGGTCTACTCACTGCTTGCATGGTTGTCTTAAAGACTGAGACAGCTCTGCCCCCTTCCATGCACCCCAGTGCCTTGTGCCCCCAAAGCCTCTGTGTTGGGGGCAGAGCCATGAGGAGTCCTCCAGGAAAACTTTGAACACGAGGCCAGAGCTCAGGGGTGAGCAACTTTCAGTGCCGGAGTTGTGTGTGACTTCCAGACGCGTTGAGAGCAAGCCCAGAGTGACTGCTGTGTGGCTGCGGTGCTGTGAGGGTAACCGGGTGGTCCGAATCCTGGCTTCTGGGAAGAGTCCACATACAAATGTCCTCTTGCAGTTTTGGTTGATGGTTAGCTGTAACTGGGGCTCCCAGCTCTCCTAGTCCTACGCTGTGGTCTTCAAAGCCCTTTCCTCCTCCTTCCTGCTCACGCACGAAACTGTCTGCTGTTTTCAGCTGGGAGATCTCCCTCCTGTTGGTGACTGATACGTAGAATGCTTTCCTAAGTCATTAATTCTGTATCATCAGTAATAATAATTGTACAACGCTGAGTATTATTAGTACAGCAGTTTTTCATGTGCATTACTTGGAGCCAAAACACTATACGGTTATTTTGTCTGATGGGTAACCGGAACGATGCCAGGTTGGTACTTAATGTGTCTGAGTCATAAGCAAGAGGAACACTTCCACAAAGGGGCTGGTGTGAGGCAGGGCGTTCTGGAGCTGTGCTTTGGGGCGATGCTTCTGTTCTGATGCAGGACTTCATTGGGCTCTGGTATTTCCCTTAAACTTTGCCCCTGCCTCCTGCAGCCCCTTCAGGAATTTCTTCAGGCCACAGTCCTCGGAGCTGCTCCTCCTGTCTTGTGCCTGGCAGTGGGCTCTCCGGGGCACGGGCAGTTTGCTTGAGAAGCGTTACACTGGGGAGGTCTTGCAGAGCGTGGCCAGCAGCCTCTTGTGCTGCAGCAGTCTCGAAGGAGGTTGTAGCAGATGAGCCACGTGCTGTTACTCGTGTTACTTTTTCCACAACCTCTGTTTTTGCTTTGCTCGTGCCTGCAGATGGTCGCAGAGAAGAAACCTCTCCTTGTCTGCTCAGGGTTGGTATAGCCGTGCTGAGGCTATGACCTTTTCGTTTTGAGTAAAACAGACGGGCTAAGCAGCAGGGTGATGAACTGGTTAAGCTAGGTAAATGCTCCTTCCGTGTTTATCCCCTTTGGGACCTCTGTCCAGCAGCTTGTCTGTCATATTCGATTTTCTTCTTAGACTTTGTCCTAAATAGTATCCATCTCTTAATTTAAAAAAAGAAAGGGAAAAAAGAAGTCACTTGTGTTTACCCAGATACTCCTTTTTACCTTGTTTTTTTTCCCCTTGATTCTGCTCGAGTTGCCTCATCTTGGCCTAATGTACTTTCCTCCTAGTCGCCCATGTTTGATGGCAAAGTCCCTCACTGGCACCACTACAGCTGCTTCTGGAAGCGGGCTCGAATTGTGTCCCACGCGGACATTGATGGCTTTCCTGAGCTCCGGTGGGAAGATCAGGAAAAAATCAAGAAAGCCATTGAAACTGGAGGTCCTGGAGGAGGTAAGCAGAGGTCTCCTGGTGTTTGGAGCTTCAGCTGGAACCGTGCTCCCTCTTCTCAAGCTGTTATTATGGTTATTTGATTGCCATGTCCCTTCAGCAAGTGATGCCAGAAGAATTGTTGTGGCATCTCCACGCTCCAGGGCTAGGACACTGGCAGTATGATCCAGCATGTTAAATCAACGAGGGAAAAAGCCAAGTCAGTTGGCAGATGTATTGCCAAATGCTTGTTATCGCGGTTGGTGTATTTTGTTTTCAGTTCTTTTGTAGTATGTTGTTTTAATGGTACCTTCACTGCAGTGTGTGGTTATGGTGGCTCTTTGAAAATTGTTACACCATGAATCACGGGAGCAAGTGAGAAGGGTCTAAGCACAGACCAGACTAAACTCGTCGCACCTCTGCGTAAACCAAGGATGCTGGGCAGTTTTAGATTGATGTCTGCCTGTTGAAATGTAGTAATACAAAAAATAAAAAGAAACTAGCAGTTGGGAAGGAGTTCTGCTTTGAAGCAGATCTGTTTGACTCCTGTTACAGTCAGTTCTTCAGTAAGATCTCATTTTACACTGCTTTCAGGAAAGAAGTTAAAAGGGTCAGCTCTGTCTACCTTTGAAAGTCTTCTAAAATGATGAAATAAGCAATCCTGTACGATAGCTACTTGGCTGCTTAAAGAACTTTTTCTATTTTAAAAGTGCTTTTGAGCATGAACTGCTTATCTTGCTCTGTAGTCAAATTCTTGACAGATTAGTTGCTGGAACACAGAGGTTTATTAATCCAAAGTGCTAACAATCTGGGACGGAGAGTAAGAAAATAAAGGAATGCCTCTTAAAGCCGAACTCTGTATTTGCTTTGTTCTCCAGGAAAAGGAGGGGAACAGGAAGGAGGTGGCAAGGCTGAGAAGAGCCTGAACGACTTTGCTGCAGAATATGCCAAGTCTAACAGAAGTACTTGCAAAGGCTGTGAACAGAAAATAGAAAAGGTAAAAAGCTTTTCTTAGTTCTCCATCTCATGTATTTTCTCCCACCAGTTCCAATTCAAACAGTGACTTTTATAATTGCTTCCTGTCTGTCCTGCATATGGAAAGCATTGCAGAGCTGCATTTCTGTGTCTGAGGAGCAGCTGCGCCCTGGACAGCTGACAGTAAAGGCATCCCTCAGGCCTCGTAGCCTGAGCTTCAAACCTGCTGATGCTCCCTTTCACTTGGGTCTTAGAGCAGGCTGGAGCACCGCTCGCCAGCATTTCTGTGGCAAGAGAGCCACCGCTAACTGCAGCTTTTCCTGCTTGGTGCAACACCGCAAAGGTGTCGGCCTCTTCTCCTCCTCAGCCAGACCAGCTCTGTTTCTGTGTGGTGTATCCATACTAACTCCATGAAAGCAGACAAAAACAGTGCTGCGGCTAATTAACAATGCAGCCCTGTAGTTTAACGTGTCTTGGTGCTCTGCTTTTAAAGACAGTTGGCAAAATGGAGTTGTGAGCCTCTGATAGGTGTGACTAGACCGGCCAGTTGGCTAAAGTTGACAAGGGCCAAACGCCAGTGCTGGTATGCTTGTATCTGCAGAAACATTGGTGGCTGTTGTGTAGACATTTCCTTGTCGGAGCATGAAGTATTGCAGTCTAAAAGCACCTAAAACAACTACGTGTTGGGCATCTGAAAAGTAATTTGCAGTAAGATGGGGTGAGATCATATTAGCATTGATGCTTGAGTGGTAGGGACATAAAATTAATTTTTAGAGTTGCCTGCATGGTGTTTGGTCATGTGAGTTTTGCTTGTTCAAGCCTACTGGGAGTTGGAGTAAGGACTACAGGATTACCTGTTTTGAGTGGGTTTTGAACAGAAAACTACCTAAAAAACTGGGGTTTTTTCAACCTAGGAAGAGTATTGAAGAAAGCAGAGGAACTGTAGTGAAAGGGCTTGAAGAAAAGTTGCAGGCTTTGGTAGAGGAGCTTATTTTACAGGTGTTTAGGAAGAAGTGTGTCAGTAAGTTGTTAACACCCTGCTCTGGCCAGAACGGCCTAACAATTGCTCTTGTGTCACTTTAATCTACCTCAGGGCCAGATCCGGATTTCCAAGAAGATGGTGCATCCTGAAAAGCCGCAACTGGGAATGATAGATAACTGGTACCACCCGGACTGCTTTGTGAGCCGCCGAGCGGAGCTGGGCTTCCTCCCGGCGTATGGAGCCACGCAGCTCCTCGGCTTCAGCATCTTGAAAGCTGAAGATAAAGAAACTCTGAAGAAGCAACTCCCAGCTACCAAGAGCGAGGGGTATGTGGGCAATGTAAGAAATTGTGTTGTCTAGAGGAGCCATCGCTTGCCTTCGAATACGTCCAGGATAATTTTTTTGTGACATTGTTGTCTCTGTTAACAGAATATTGGTCGTAGGAGGATTTGGTCTTTCCTGTGACCTTAGGCAGATGACAACAGACAAATTCCCCGTCCTTGGGAGTGTGCAGTCACTTGGCCCCCTGTGACTGCCTTGAAAATGCAGAGACCAGCAGCTGTGACTTGGAGGACTGATGTAGGGCTTTCAATCATAAAATAATATGTGCGTAATACAAATGGATACTGGGCTCTGTGCCTCCTTGTGTGATGCTGTTATCAGTGATGGTTTCTCTGCTCTAACCACTTGTTAGAGAATTGATTTGACATCTCTTATCTGTGAGCTGCTGATCTGTGACAGGCACCGAGTCTGATAATGGTGTTTATTGGCTGCATAGTGCTTACACTTGGATGCTTTTGTTTGCTAAATCTTTTATGGTATGTCTGAAATTTCATTGCCTTGCATTGAACTTTTTAGTGGAGGCTCTTGACAGAACTTGTACTGACAGAGAAGCGCTTCCAGGTGACTTGCTAGCTTTGGTCAATCTTTCTCTGTTAATGAAGGCTTTTGTTACTTGTTTTTGAAGTGGCTTTGCCTAGAGTCACGCTTCGTAACACAAGCCAGTGTTGCATTGTCACCAGGGAGGAAGGAAGATAAGGTGTTTCTGGGTCCTACAAATAGGAAAGATCTTGTTGTAAAACATAGGGCTTCTCTGTGTACCTTGTAGTCTGAATTCAGCTTTACTTTTGCAAGGATTCACCATGAAACTGTCCAGTGAGACTGATGTCAGGTTCTGAGAAGCTGTAGCCATGTCAAATCTGTGCAGTCTTTGTCAGTATTGATCCTCTGGGTATGTGGCTGATGGGCGTGACGTACTGTTCAGGGCCTGGCATGTAAGTGAGTGTCATCCTCGGCCATAGGTAACAGCGGAGCTTGCATAAAGTGATCTGCGTGGTGTTAAGAGGCTGCAATTTCCATGCTTTATACTTGGTTGGCAAGCAGTTGCTCCAGAAGCGTTCAGCAGTGGCGCGGGTGCTGTGGGGAAGGTCCTGCAGAGCCACAGGAGTGGGTGCTCCTGCTGGAGCCCTGTCAGGTTCTGCGCTGTTCATCTCACTTGGCTGAACCACTGGAGGCTGAGACGAGCTGTCTCCATCTGCCCGGCAGCCTGCCATCTTTTTGTGCAGGCATTTTACCTCTGTGTGTGTTACAGGATGTAAGTAGAAGTACAGTGTTTCAATGCACTTGCAGCTTTTCAGGTAGTCCTTTGCTTTTTGTACTGAGGTGAGTGTTCCACTTTGTCCTAGAACAGTGTGTGAATTTAATAGGGTTATTTGTAGTGTTCTCCCATGTCTCCAGGAAAGCTCTAGAGATTTGACTGTGTAATTGTTTCTCATGTCTGCCCTGACTCTGCTTTTCTGGGCCACTTCTGGGATGCTATGCAGAATATGAAGGCTTTGTAAAGATAGGCCACAGAGTGGTTTGCCAAGTCACTGTGTAAATAAAAGCCTAGAATTGCAGTGGAAAAAAGCTTAGACTGGTGATGTAGGGTAATGTGAACCAGGACCTCGCGCCAGAAAAGCGGCAGGCTGTCTCATCTTTCCTGCTTTCCAAGCACTGCATGAACAAGCCCCTCAACCGTGAAGGTGCTGGCTGGCTCTTGTACTCCACTACCTCTCTTGTCCTGTTTGGGCTGTGTGCTTGAGCCAAGGGTAGTAAGGGTCAATTGGAAAAGTAGTTGTCTGTCAAACAAACTGAATGAGTGAGAGTGTAAGTAAACAGAATGAGTGGAGAGGTGTGGTGTGCTTCCTACCTGGTGATTTTCTGCCAAGAAAGCACAGAAGTTCTGGAGAAGCCAAAAGAAAAACACCCCAGAAGCTTGAATGAGACGCAATTGCCTCTGGTAATTCATCTTGTGCATTCTATCAGATGACAGAAATTAAGGGCAGAAATTACAGCATCTTGCAGAAATGGTGTTACAGCATCTGCTGTAGGTGAGATTCTCAAAATGATCTTTAAGACATTTCTAATTGTGCTGCGTCCAGATTGCATCTTGACTCAGATGTCTCTGCAATTCAGATGTGACACATCCAAATTCATACGCTGCTTCTGCATACGTAGCCCATACTCTGAGGAGAAGCTCAGACTTTGGGGCTGCCCTGTCAGCCCTTTCTGTAAGGGTGGCAGTGACACGTGCCTGTTGCAAATGAGAGAAGTGAGGTGCCGAGCAGGGCTACTGAGAATAGGCTGGAAAAATCCCTTCTCTCTGAAGGGCAAAAATGGGAAGGTTTCCTGCAAGGATCCTGGCTCCTTTCCTCGGTCAGCTCTGGGTGAGGCATGCCGACCCTCCCCTGGGCTACGGGCTGTCGTGCCTGAGCGCCAGCCCTTTGCGGGCCTGGGGAAGGAGGATCTTGTGTCCTTGCCAGCAGCTTCTCTGTGGAAAGAGTGCTCGTGTACTGATGGAGGAAATGCGGTAGCAGCTTGTGAGCTCCCTTTGTGCTGCTTCGGTAGCATGTGTTTTACCCTCCTGCTCCAAGCTGTAATACTTTCCTGTATTTTCTGCCTCGCTTGTTTGGGCGGAATCGCTGCCCGGTACAAGAGCAAAGTGTTATTCTGGAGATGTCACGCAGCACCGGATTAACTGCAGAGCTTGCCTGAGGCAGAGGGTAAGTACTCAGGTCAGCAACAATCTAGTGGTGCTTTACAAGGAGGAGGAGAAAAGGAGAGAAAAGAACTTCTTGTTCCTCCCTGCGTTGGCTGCTTGCTTTATCCAGGGTTGACTATCCTTTCTACCCTTTGTTTTCATTGTAGTAGGGTGGGGAACATGAAAAAATAGAGAATAGGTGGTAAGGAAGGGCCGGGCTGGAGTGGGACAGTTCACCTCCCTCTTCATCCTGAAAGTTGGAATAAATCTTGTAGTTGTATATCCTCCATGAAGGTGAGAAGAGGTGGTTTGTGTTGGCTGCTAAGTACCAGCCTAAGCAAGCTGTTGGGCTGTACCTGTTGAATGTGGGAAGGCTGTCCCTTCCCCAGCAGGAGGAAGGGGGTGCCGAGTAGCACCCAGCTGCTGTTAGCAACACACAGTGTTTCATCCCAAGGATGAAAGATAAAATTAATGGGTGCGTCAGTGAGCGTGTGTCTTGTTGATTGTTCTAAAATTTCCTGTTTTGGGAAGACGCGAGATGAATTTGGCTTTGCCATTCCCTTCTCCAGGCTGTATAAAACGATTAGTGTTTGCTTTAAGCCTTGGGCATAGCCAGGGAGAAAAGAGAAGTTAGTGACTGACAGCTTTATGCCTCTCTGCAATCGGGATTATCCCTCCCGCTCTGCTGTTTGTGCAAGTGGCTGGAAGAGGTACAGTAATCACTCTGTCCGAGAGAGCAACCCGCTGTCCCCTCGACTCTGAGGAAAAGCTGCCAAAAGTGTGAGTCCCTGCTGGAATTTGGATGCTTTCCCTGGGGCACAGGGCCCCTTGGCAGCGTGATCGCCTACCAGAGGTTGGTGTGCTGGCTTTCCTCCTTTTGGAGACTGGGAGACAAGTTATGGCATAGGAGTGAGCACTGGCTTGTTGGAGGCAGCCTGTCAGCCTGCCGAGGGAGAGGCACTGCAGATAAACAGGGTTTGGGCACCTATCCTAAATACTGACATTACTAAGCCCTCTAGGTTGGGAAGGTACGCTCAGGCAGATGTATTTTTCCCAGATTATGTTGTGTACCCATGACTCTGTTCAAACTTACAGAAGTCGTTGTCCTGGTGGCGGGGCTCAGTGGGTGCTCTGGTCTTGCCCCTTGCAGGGGCTGCAGCCTGGGAGGAGAGGGGACTAGCATGGCCTGGGGACTTTTGAAGGCACGGCTGTGTGTTCTGTATCCAGTCCTGCCATGCTGATTCCAGCTTGCCCAATTGAGAAAACAACATGGAGTTTCTCTCAAGAAATGCAAGCAATTGCTGGTAGCACAGTGTGGCTGTTGTTCCCTCGAGGCAGTGCGCCTTACAGCATAGCCCCGGCGCCGCTGATGGGACCTTGCAGGGGGACGGCTGAAAGATGAGCTCTTCTGCAAAACCAGCCCCTTAAAGTCTTGCAGAGCGCTCTGAATCTGATGGGCTATTGGTGGCCGCTGCAAATAAAATGAGAAGTTGGCCCGATTTTAGGGCCAGGACAGTTATTAGAACTTAGAGGTCTCTCGTGCGCGAGTCTTTGGGAGAAGAGTACCTTCTGACATCCTCCTGCAGCTTTATAGCTAATAAGCTGTCATACAGGGTTGGTCTTAACGGTAGCGTTTAAAATTGTAAGTAGGAGAGTAATCAAGAATGTCAACTTTATGGCTTAACCATCAGCCACAGCTTATAAACTTAAGACAGATGCTTTCTTAAAAAGAAACCTGGCTGATGTTTCAAAACCATAGCAGCTCTGTCAAAATGAAATGCGAGGTCCAAGCTGTGTTCACGCTCTGCCTCAAGTTGCAGGCCCGTCCTGACTCAGGTGGGGCAAAACTTCCCTTTATTTCCTCATGAGAAGAGCACACACTATTTGATTTATTGATATTGATGTATTTTGAAGCCAGGCAGACCGAGGGGATGACATGACTTTGGAAACGTAAATGATCTTCCTCTGAGGTCTCTTGTCATTCTGAAGTCTGCCAAAATCCCCCGGTTTTCATTTGGCTTCCACTTCTTTGCAGTCTTTCTCGAGCAGTGTTTTCTATAACTTCTCCCTGCGCAGCTCTAAGGCCCCAGCTAGTAACAGTAAATTTCCTCACACACAACTGCACAGCCGTACATCACAAAACTGCTGTCAGCCTGGGAGCACTTTGCAAGTGGAAACTTCCTCCTGTTGGATTTCAGAGACCTGACTTAATTCCAGTCTAAAGAGAAAATAGCTGGGAAGTACCTCGTTTGCCAGTGCGTTAGCTTATTAAAGTTACCATGTTTGCTGTCCTTTATTTCAATATGGACTGTCTAAGCTGAAAAATAAAGCCGTTGATTCAGCTGAAAGACACTGTAGTCTTTTAACCTGCATTGCTACACCTCCTCAGATTTGGAGAGGTACACTGATAACAACTGATTCTTAGGTATGCCTTTGGTGTAACTAATACATGTGTAGAAGAATACGCCTGAAAACGCTTGCAGTATTTCGTGCGCTCTTCTGCCAGACCATACAGTTACCCTGTGGAAAAGCTCTAAGGGTACCTGACCCGATTGAGACGGCTCGTGTTGCAGAGCCAAGTACATGTCTATAATCTAGCACTGAGGAATTTGAAAAATGGGTTTGCCTGCCAAAACTGAGGATATTCAAGCCTCTGCAGATACCGGCAGTCAGTAAACTGAGCTCTGGTAACTGCTGGACAGGCATTTAAATAACTTCCTTTCGTGTGTGTGTGTTTTGTTTTGTTTTTCTCTATTAGAAAGAGAAAAGGAGAAGAGGTAGATGGAAATGTGACTGCGAAAAAGAAACAGAAAAAAGAAAAAGAGAAAGAATCAAAGCAGGAAAAACAGCTGAAGGTGAGTTTTAGCTGATCCCATCCTAAAGACTGCCTCCTTAGGAGAGTGCAGTGTCGGGCACTAACTGAAGAGCTGTGACACCTAGGGAGGGGCTGTGCCTCCTGCCCCGACAAAGCGGAGTTGCAGCACAGCTGGTCCTCGTGTCCTGGCGCGGGAGATGCCCTGTCACTGAGGCTTTGCTGAAGGCAGTTCACCCTGCTGCTTTCTCCTGAAAGACAGGAAGGAAGTTCTTTAGGACTTGTGCTTATTGGATTTAAATAGATTAGGTTAAATGCCTTCTCTCTCAGGGAGGCTGGTTCTGTGGTCCTTCCTGTATCATCTGGTTGTGGTGGCTGAAGCTCTGCGCCCCGGCGCTGTTGCGGAAAAGCTTGGAAACCAATAAATAGCTCATTGTAAAAATTAAACAGAGGTGAAGTGTGGAACTAGATTAATGAGAAATAATATCTTTTTCACCCTCTGGGGAGCTGTGTTCGGTTCTTGGGTACAAAATGTGATAGATCACAGCTTTCTACCTTTCACTTCCTAGAATGTCATGGGAGGAATTCCCAATAGAGCATCAGGAATTTTGTATTTATTGAAAGTTTGGCATAGGTACTTTCCAAGAAAAAAATTAACAAGCTGCTTTTGCTGCAATTGAAGTCTTAACGGAGCTGTAGAAAAATGGTGTGTCCACCTTTTGAACAAAGGTTTTCTTTTTTGTTGTGTGGCAATACCTTAATTTTCAACAAAACTTAGCTGAGGCGTTATCAAGGTTTTGCTGCTGCAGTGCACATGTTTAGCACAGATGAAGGCAATTTGCGGATCAGGGTTAACTTTGGGTTCGCTAATTTTTTTTTAACAGCATTTCATCAAGCGTGATCATTAACACTGAAGATTAAACCATTTAACACAGTCAACCAGTTCTTCAAGGGTAGAGTGCATTTTTGACTGTAGCCAGTGAATAACATACAGAGACTATCAGAGGTACTTTAGGATGCTGCTTTGCTGTCCAACCCTTTCACCTTTTCTAGAAAGGCCCAAAAGAATGTACAGGCTCCTCTGCACTGCTGCAGGTGACTGATCTGGTACGAATTCCTTTTATGCTTAGGTGGCTTAAAAGAAGAACAGTGCTGATCAGCATTTCTGATTTCTGTTTTAATGCAAGGCTCAAATGCAGCCACATCCCTGCTGTTGTCACTGTCAACTAGTTAGGTGATAATTGCTTGCTAAGGGTAGAAGTGTGTTAGAAACATGGGTTCCACTCTACCTAAAAGCAAGCTGTCTTGTTAGTATCCCTTGTACCTTCTTGTGTGGCACAGTGCCGTAAAGGTTACTCTGGCTTTTCTTTGCATGTACATGATGGAGAAACCTTGGTTTATGCAGAATCCCATAGGGATGTCCTTCCACACGTAATCTTGAGAAGAGAGGGTATTTGCTGAAGCCGTGATGTGCTCATGTATTCATACTGAAATCGGAAGCATGTGGCTTTCAAGACCTGTTCTAGGTTTTTGGGTAAAATGTGTGACTCTCCCTTTTGGTCAAGCTACTGGTTCTTGGGGCTCTTCATCTCACAGCGTGCATTTAAGATACCATGGGCTCACTAAAACTGTCCGCATGCTGCAGTTTCAGGAGTGTTCTTAGAAAGCAGTCGATTGCAAGTAGCTAAGCTGCTGGGTTTTGTCAACAGGAGCAGACAGAGCTGATCTGGGGCATCAAGGATGAGCTGAGGAAGGTCTGCTCCACTAATGACCTGAAAGAGCTGCTGATCGCCAACAAGCAGGAAGTTCCTTCAGGGGAGAATGCCGTGAGTTGGTCTGTAGTTGCTTTGCATGTGTGCTGGGTCCTTGAATCGGTGAAGCCGACGTGAACCAGTATTGCTGCAAGGTCCACAAGTCTGAAGCATGTTCCTAACATAACACTTCAGAAAGAAATTCAGTGCAAAGCCCTGTCCCAGGACTCTGATGATATTGCTGTTAACGCTTGCTTGTGAAGGGCTGCGTTGTGGTGTGTGATGCTGAATTCAGCACCGTAGTCTCAGCGATGTGCCTTTATTCTCCTATGCCCAGACTGGTCCGTGTTTTTCCTGTTGCTGGCTCTTGAAGAGCAGGTTAGTTAATGGCACCTCATGTTGCCTCCCTCAACTGTTAAATTACGCCAAAAGAAGCAAAACCTGCAAAAATTCTTTCCTGGTATCTTTTCTAAAACCAGTCAGTTTTCAGCCTCTGGAACTTGCGAAAGTCTTCTCTTTTTCAGAGCCACACATCAAGTATTTGTATTTATTAAGATTCTTTGTAAGGAGTGTGGGCTGGGATGTGGGAAGTGTCTAGACTCAAAATGGTCAAGAAATACTCTCTAGGCAGGAAAACAGGGGCTTGTCTGAGCCTACATTCCCACCTACCTACTCATGTGCTCAGATGCAGTAGCTTGTCTTCTCCTTGGCTGTTCCAGCACGGCTGCCTGGTCAGGTGCTGTGTGGTAGGTATGCTCTCCTGAATGCTGAAGCTGGATGGGAAAGACTGCGAGCCATGGCTGTGAGCAGATACAGTGTGACCAGGGAAACTTGGTGTCATGTCTTTAAGGTGTCATAAATCAATCGGTGCTGGTAAGAGTCTTGGTTTATGTGCAGTGTGTGCATGATAAGCACTGGAAACGTCTGTGTCTGCGTGCCAGCAGCCTGACAGTTACTTTCTGTGCAGCCCAGTGTAATGTAGTGCGTGGGCTTCCAGCCTCTTCTGCCATGACCTGTTTTGTATTCTTTGTTGCTTTAGATTTTGGACCGAGTAGCAGATGGGATGGCATTTGGAGCTCTGCTTCCCTGCGAGGAGTGTAAGGGGCAGTTTGTGTTCAAGAGTGATGCATATTACTGTTCAGGGGATATTACTGCCTGGACTAAGTGTGTTGCTAAAACGCAGACTCCCAGCAGGAAGGACTGGGTAATCCCAAAGGTGGGTGTTTACTGCAAATTCGATGATCTGAAGCACATTTCTTAACTGATGTTACCTATTGTAAGGAGACTGAATAAGCAGCAGTCAGTGTTGGATGCCAGAGAGCAGAGTGTGCTGCAGTGCTGAGCAGCTGTGATGGTGGGGAAGTCCTATCACAGCTACATCCCTCCAGGGGTAGGCAGCTAATGCATAACTAAATCATATTTTTTCCAGTAGCACTAAATTGAAAGAGATGGTGCTGATTTGATTTGAAACCCGTCATTTACCCTCTTCTAGCATTGTTTCCCCAGTCAGTAAAGTGGGTATTTGCCTACCTTAGTACGAATGTCTCGGAAATCCTTTCCAAGACCTGCAGTAAATGCCAGCATCTGGTCAGCGCTCAGTTTAGCCTTTAAATCTTATAATAGTGTTTTGTTGTTTTTAAACTCTACTTATGCTTCCATCCCACAGGAGTTTCGGGAAATTCCTTACCTGAAGAAATTTAAGTGTAAGAAGCAGGACAGGGTATTCCCTCCAGATGCTGCGACTGTGAACTCCGTGCCTCCTCCCTCCTCCTCTGCTCCTTTGACAGAGACCGTGTCCGCACCCAGAGGTAAGCGGCTGGCTGGGCACAGGTCACTGGAGTTCAGAATAGTGTGTGGTGCTGTCCCCAGCCAGACAAACATGCCACCCTGAAGAGGCTTGCTGTTCTCCTGCCCCCAAGCAGGCAGAGCTCTCCTGGTAAAAAAAACACGTAGCAGAGTCTCGTGTGCTTCATCTTCCTAGCACAGGTAGACCCTGATACGGCAGGTTGCCTGGGGACATGGGCTTGAGTTCCTCGTTGTTTTACAACAAATCATTTTGGGTATTTGTCAATGGTGAGAAAATGATGTGTTTGCAATGTATCAGAAACTTAAAGGCTGATATTGCAAAATGTGTCCCAAGGGAGACCTGCTGTGAAACTCCTTCTTGCTTGGTTTCTTGGGGAATGCCCAAGGACCTCCATAATGCCAGATATTCCACATTGTGTCAGGTTTTAAGGGCAAGAGGTTTTTTGGTTTTGTTTAAATCCTGCATTGAGATTTGGCTTTACTAGTCACTGACTCTGCAAAACAGATACGCTGTCTCCAGCCCACAGACTGGCAAAAGGTTGGACACCAGAAATTCCCTGAAGGCTGTTGGAATAAGTTACATGCCTTGGCGATACAGCCTGTCCACTAAGAGCTATGCTGACTTCTTTCTTATTCAGCCTTTTTAGCCCTGGCCATAGTTTTGGGAGCAGGCGATTACTGTTACCTGGTGAAAAGGGTGGGAGCAATTCTGCAAAGGTAATTATAGCCAGATCATGTTATTTTAGCAATGAAGACAAAGTAACCCAGGTCTTGGTTCTGATTGGCAAGTTGATTCCAGCCCC
Source organism: Sagittarius serpentarius (assembly GCA_034782735.1). NCBI lineage: Eukaryota > Metazoa > Chordata > Aves > Accipitriformes > Sagittariidae > Sagittarius > Sagittarius serpentarius. The sequence continues at coordinate 14,911,568 of JAVKLA010000054.1, read as the reverse complement.
CGTGTGCCCTGAAAGTAAACTCCAGACGATGCCCAGAATTAACGCCAGGTTACTTTGTTTGCTAGCAGCCTAACTAACCTGAGTTGGGGGAGAAGAGGAAACAAAACTCTCGGTTGGTCAACGAGGGTTAATAGCATTTATCCGTAGCAGTGCAGATACGCCCATAGACACTGTCCATGTCCTGGACCCACCTGCATTGCAGAGTGTTAACACGATGATATGATGCAGCCTCAGATACTTACTAGTTTGCTCCTGACTTGTTTCGGGGTTTGCATGATACAACCTTGTACTGTCTGTAAGATCAAGATTTGAGTGTACTATAATGTAGGAACGCTGTTGCTTGAGAGAGAATCCTCTTTCTCCAGCCCCTCAAAAATGGTTTTCATTTTGAATAGGCAGGGGCTTTCACGTTACAGTGAGTTTCTGCCGTGCTGTCTAGGCATGAAAGGAAAAGGGAAGCAGAGCACAGTGTCTAGTAGCACAGTGCTGAAGCAGACTGTTTGGGGTTTGTTTTCCATTTAAAAAACCCAAAAAGGCAGGTAAATAACATGCCTACATATCCATCTTCCCTGTCTTCCATCCCTTCTGTTTGTTGGCAGGTGCTGAGCTTTGTTGTTAGGTGAAAGGGAGCTTCCTCCCACTTGCTTAGCGCAGGTCAGGCCTGCCTGGACCGTTGTCTCCCTGCCAGCTGGGCTGATTGTACGGACTGTGGGGGATGCTGTCCCTCTCTGCTTGCTATTTGCCTGGGGGCCTCTGTGCCTGTTGCTAACGTGCTGTGTTATTTCCGAACCCCTAGACAAACCACTGAACAACATGAAGATCCTGGTTCTTGGAAAGTTGTCAAAGAACAAGGAGGAGGTGAAGAGCATTGTGGAGGACCTGGGGGGAAAGATGACGACAACAGCTAACAAGGCTACCCTGTGCATCAGCACACAGAGTGAGCAGCTGTGCCTCGGTTACTGGTAGCACTGGTAACAGAGCTGAGCAGGTTACAGAGGGGACGCGTCCTCGGAGCTGTTTGGAGATCGGTGTTTGGATTAGGGATATTGTTTTGTGTGCACACGTGGCCTTAGCGTGCTTGGAAAAGTAAAGACAGATGTGTGCTGTTTGAATTTTACTTACCTAGCATGTTGACCCTGCGAGCTGTGCCGTAAAGCTTTGTTGGGTCTGCAGCAGCTGGAGCTCGGGTCTGTACGGAGACCATGGTGGTGCGCAAGCTACCCTTGTTGGGATGACGGGCTCTGGGGGCTGTATCCATGCTTGCCTTGGAGAAGCTGCAGAGCTGACTGTGGGTGCCTGAGGGCAGTTATTTTCTCTGCTGGCCACTTAGGGTCTGCTCTTGCTCCCTGTTGGAGTCGAGGTGCAAACTGGCTGCTGGGGTAGGAGATGCCAGGAGGTCCAAGAGGGACTGTGCAGCCCCAGCCTGGCTCTGGGAAGAGGAGAGCTGGACCAGCCAGGTAAAACAGGAGTGTTCTTGCTCTAGCCCAGGCTGCAGCGTTGAGCCACTGGGGATTTTGCTCTCCAAAGAACATGGTGAATCCAAAATGGGGTGGAATTGTGTTTCCACAAAGTGTTCCAGAGCCCTGAATCATGGCCAGAGGGAGGGGCTAAAGTCTGAAACATCACTGATGCTTTTTTCCTCTGTTTCCCACCCTGCCTCTGCAGAGGATGTGGAGAAAATGAGCAAGAAGATGGAAGAAGTGAAGGAGGCCAAAGTCCGTGTAGTCTCAGAGGAGTTTCTTCAGGATGTGAAATCCTCCAGCAAGGACTTTCAGGAGCTTGTGTCTCTCCATGCACTTTCACCTTGGGGTGCGGAGGTGAAAACGGAGCATGAGGAAATGGCTGTGGATGGGAAGTGCAGCAAGCCCCCAAGTACGAAGAGTGCTGGGAAGGTCAAAGAAGAACAAGGTGAAGAACAAAGCAGTTGTTTCTCAGCGTTGTTTTCTCAGTGCTGTGCATGCACAAAGCAAACCTGGGTGTAGTCTAACCTTGCCCTTTCCTTGTGTTCTCTGCCCTTTTTTCTCATAATAAATTTAAATAATGAAACCTCAGGGCAAGACTAGCTTTAAGTAAACATGAAGCTGTCTACTGAGCAGGCTGTTGTTTCCCCTAGTTCCATCTTGCTTCAGAGATCTCCTGTGCTGTATGTGCCCAGGCTCCCTGACATCAGTCCAGACTCTTCCGCGTAACACCTCTAGTTTCTCTGCCAGTTTGAGTCAGCGTTGCAGCTCCAAGGAGTTGCTGGGGCACCAAGATGTGACAGACACTACCGTGACCCCCAAGGGGTGTTAGCAAGTGAGAAAATGTTGGGGTCCAGAGCAATGGGTCCTTGTTCTGCTTGGTTTAGAACATAGCAGTTTTTAACAGAGGAGGAAGAATATCCAACACCAGTGGTATTCCTCCCCAGTGCCATAGAGAGCTTGCATAATTAACGGTGAACAGTGAAAAAAATCATCGGATCTGCTCGCCTATCTTCAGAACCTGTTCTTGTCCGTGTCCTCCAAGCGTAGGTTTCTGTCAGACAACTGGGTGTGTTATTGCCAGACTCTCTCACAGCGGTAGCATCTCCAGGGGACCTGAACATCCCCCCATGCCCTGTGAGGTTTTTAAATCCCACTTAAATACAACCACAAATGTGACTTTTATCTGCTGTGCAGGTGGAAAAAAAGGTATATGACCCACCTTTTGGGGCCAGAAGGAAGGAGTTAAGATCTCCCCAGTTTCTGTGTATTTTTCATTTAATTGGCAGGGTGGGGGCTGTGAATTGGCTGCTAAAGCCAGGTGAAAAATGCTATTGAAGTCATATACTGGGAATCTGATTTGAAGTCTCCTTAGGGTGATAATTATGCAAATTGAGAATTTAAATGTTGATTCAAGTCAGACTGTGTTCCCTGCCTAGGAAAAAAATTAACTCTCTTCCACTGCAGGACCTAGCAAGTCTGAAAAGAAAATGAAGCTAACAGTTAAGGGTGGAGCAGCAGTAGATCCTGATTCTGGTGAGTGGTAATAATGGCTACGCCTGCATCACACACAGGGTTCAGGATGTGTGATCATTTGCAAAATGTTTTTCTGTGAAAGGATAAGGGTTCCATGAAAGGAATGTGAATTTTTTAACCATTTTTTCTTGCTGTCAAAAGAAGGGTATTGATTGACATTCAGAGCTGGGTATTCCAGGATTTTCTAGCGCAGCTTTCAGAAGGATCACTTCAGTTAAGGCATGCACCTTGCTCAGCTTCAGGAGCATCTGTCAGTGGGGTGAATCAAGGCCCAGCCAGCAGAGGCCACAGGCTGGGCGTGAGTGTCTGCCCCCGGACTCTCCGGGGCGGGCAGCTGACGCTACTCTCCACACCTATGGTGCACAGACATTGTTTTGAGAATTCATACTGCGTCCCAGGCCAGCCTTTGGGTTTTCAGTCTATTTGCTAACGTGACACCTGCAGAGCTGTGTAACTCTTGAGAATTCCTTCAGCCAGTCATGCGCTGTTAAATACTACATTTTTAGATGGTCCTTTATCAAAAGTTACGATCTTTTTTTTCTCTAGTTAGAACTGATGTTCGCTCCAGTGTATCTAAAGGTGCATGCTCACAATTTATTAAATAGAAAACACGCTTTAGATAATTTTGAATGAGCACGTGTTCACTGTTTTTGCGGTATTTTTGTCAAGATTCACACTACTTCATGAAACGTTTGGATAAACACAAATGTAGGAAGGAGACCTAAAATGGTAACCTCCTCTGTGTTCTAATTTGTTTCTTCTCTGTAGGTTTGGAGGACTCTGCTCATGTCTTTGAAAAAGGTGGAAAGATTTTCAGTGCAACCCTGGGCCTAGTAGATATTGTCAAAGGAACAAATTCCTATTATAAACTACAGCTGCTAGAGGATGACAGAGAGAACAGGTGAGTTCAGTTTTCATTAGAAATAGTTTTGTTCACTTTTTTCCAATAAATACTGGATTCGGGGCATATACAAAAGCAAAGTACGAGTATGTCTTTGTGAGGAGATATGGATAGATATACTTATCTTAAAAAAAAAAAAAAAAAAAAAATCCTAAACAAAAAAGCCTGCAAAAGCCACAAAACCACAAACGACCCTTGGAGGGAGATCTGCTCTGCGTGGGGACATTTCTTTGTGGTGTTGACAAAGTTTAACTTGGGAGGTAAGTTTGTGGAATTGCTTCTGCTAGTGTTCATTCCCGCATCCTGGGATGAGCGAGGCACATACGGCTGGTGTCTGGGTTAACTGCCTGACAGGAGGGCCACAGTGCGCTGTGACTGATGGCTGCCCTTGAAAGTACAGAAGCAGAATTTGGTAGAAGATTCCTCTGTTCTAACATCAAGACCCCATGTGTAAAGCCTACAATTTTGGGAATCTTTCCCATATTCTCCAACTTACTGTCTTCTAATTGTAGAGCTGTAAGCTTGAGAAACAAAACCAGATTCTGGTTCTTCTGCCACAGCGTAGTCCTGAATTAAGTGCCCTGAGGCTTAACAAAATGCACTGAAATGGTCAGAGGATGATCATGTGTTTAGCTTTCTAGTCTCATCGAACGTATGGCAGAGCTGGTTGCATTACTGAATAGGTAAAGAAATGGAGAGGGTTCTTTAAAATGAAACTGCTCCCCTGAGCCCATAAGGGGTGCACAGAAATCAAGGGGAGCTAATGGCTGTCAGCAATGACCCTGGTTCAGCTCTGGATTTATCACGCTTTACCATATTCATAATAAGCTTTTGTTGCTGGCTCTTGTATGTGAGGTTTGTAACTGGATCTGTGATTCAGTACACAGAGGGATCTTCGTGCCTACATTTTGTGCCTGACAAATTGGAACGGTTGATTGGTTGTATCCCTGTAAATACTATGGAAACTCACCCAAGGTGGTGTCAGTAATGCAAACAAATACTCGAATTAATTGATGTCTCTCAAAATCTGAACTCTAGGACTTTGAGTCACAGGCTTAAAGATTCATGGTGTTTGTTTTTCAAATATATGACCCCAATAGTCTGAAGATTTGTATTTGCAAAACGTTAAGACTGAAGAGGTATTATCCTCTCTATTCCTGATTGTGCACACGTTTATCCTCAGAGCTGTAGGTCTGGTGCGTTAACACTGGGTGGTTTTTTGTTTGGGTTTGTTTTTTTTTTTTTTTACACCAGTGCTTGGACATACGCTCTGCGGTGGCTCTTCTGTTGCTCTCCTCCAGTTGCTGATAGGGAATGTCTTCCATAAAATTAATTGTATGCAAATGGCTGATACGCATGCAGTCGCGTGGTTGTTGCAGGGTCAGTTTCATTTGGACTGAGACCTAGAGCCAGAGTATCTTACGTCTGTTCTTTTGTCGCGTTTCACTTCTCTAGGTACTGGGTATTCAGATCTTGGGGTCGCGTGGGCACTGTAATCGGGAGTAACAAGCTGGAGCAGATGCCATCAAAGGAAGATGCCATTGAACACTTCCTGAATTTGTATGAAGAGAAAACTGGCAATTCTTGGCATTCAAAGAACTTCACTAAATATCCCAAAAAATTCTACCCGCTGGAAATAGATTATGGACAGGTAACTCTGAAATGTCCCTGTACCAGACGGAGCATTGCTCAGCTGCTTTGCTACAGCTGTTCTGTTCAGCACTTGCTGTTGGATCACTTACACTTAACAGGCCTGAGGAATGAAGTGCAGGTGCAACTATTGCATCTTCTCTGTGCTACAGAAAGAGACCTGTAGATTAATGAGTGTCATGCATTAAAATAGATGTGTTGGGAACCTAAGTAGCTTTCTGTTGTCGAGTCTGAAGTCCCTTTAGTGCTCTTTCCTGTTTACTCTTGTGATTTTGAGGATGTTAATTTGAACTTAATTCGGCAGACATTTCACATACATCCTGTCTGAAAACACCATTTTCTTTTATTTAAAATAGATACTTCTCATCTGTCTTCCGCATCCACAATCCTTCCAAATGTTGAAGCAACTCCTGTGCAGCATTCTGCTTGCTGCATATATTGAGCAGGCTGAGAAGGAGAAATTATTCATTGCCAGTAAGATTTGGCTATTTAGACAGCTAAGCTAAATAAGAATTCTCTTCCTTCTGCCCAGCGGGGGTTTGTATGTTTATTTAAAGGCATACCCGTAACTTAAACTATTTTCAGATGAAATAGTTAAATGCTGCTAATAGCTATAAAGATACCAGAGAACATATTTTCAAGCCACTGCATTTTTCTGTAGCCAGATTACTGGATGTCATCTTTCAGAGCAAAGTGCTTGATGCTTAGCTTGATTTTTGGAAATTTGAATATTGTAGTGGCAAAGTGTCTTGTTACGCTGCAATGTACAGCGACATTCTGAAGTATCTGGCAGGTGCTTTATTGGTGCAACGCTCTATCCATGAAAGCATCTAGATGGAATTGTGGCTAACTGATGATTCCTGTACTCATCTGTGACAGTTTTCATTACAAAAACTTGGTGAAACTAGTTATTACATCTCTATTTTGTCATAAAAGCAACAAAGTAAACAGTCATTTTTTCACATCAGGGTCTCTTTGCAGCAGAAAGCTTGCAGAAGAAGTAATTAATACTGTTGCTTGAGGTGAAGCAGATATGCACACAGAGTTCCTATCCCCTTAATTATACTTATATTTTACAGTGCCACCTCCTGAAATAATGTCTACCAAATTACTGAATAGGTTTTTAAACCCACTTGGTTCCAAAATGTCAGAGCAATGTCCTACGCTCCCCATGAACTTCAGGCCAGTCATAGTATGCATACACTAAATTGGTTATGAGTTGTTACCATGGCAGCCAGCCTGTTACTTTTATCCTTTGTGATTTTGCTAATTCTGATACTATTTTTACCTTCCAGGATGAAGAAGCTGTCAAGAAACTGACAGTGGGTGCTGGGACTAAGTCAAAACTTCCTAAGCCAATCCAAGACCTTATTAAAATGATCTTTGATGTGGAGAGCATGAAGAAAGCAATGGTGGAATTTGAGGTGACCACACACATTCATGTTTCTCTCGTCTAACCCTCCTTTCTCTCTTTACATCGTACTTATACAGCCAGAAGCAAGTTCTTTGCAGTTCAGGGTGCATCATACTTCTCGGGAGTCAGTGTGAGTTTTAGATCGGCCTTAAAATAAGGGCGAGAGTCTGACCAGAATTTGCCAAGCACTGGAAGTAGTAACTTGGCTATGATGCATGCAGTTTTTAGGACACGGGTATTTGGCTTTGTTCTTTGGTGGGGAAATGTCTGTATTAGCATCTTCAACTTAACAAGCCTATGAGAAACTCATCTGCGAGTCCTGGGATCAGTAATCATTCTTTTTTTTTTTTTTTTTTTTTTTCCCTCTATTGACAAACACAATGTGACCACTATTCGCTGAATGCGCTTAAAAAACTAACACAACCAATTTGCTGGTGATGTGAGGCAGGAGGCATGTCTTTTTGTGAGCGGTCAGCCACATTGTGGGGCAGAGAGAGCAGGGGGCAGCACTACTATTAGGTAGCAAATGAACATGCATCTCAGATTTGAGAAATGTTGCCAGTCGATAGATGCACTAGTGCCTTGACAAAGCCCAGATCTTCTGAATGGGGCCAAACTTGAGGTTTTTGTATCTTTTGGTCTATTTCTCGTTTGTTGTAATGATACCCTATTTTCATCCATTCTTTTTTCCTCCATACTTCTTGATCCATGCTTCTAACAAGACTTCGTAGAGTGGTCTGGTAGTATCATCTGTCTTTCCTTGCCTAGAAACAAGTTTTACTGGTGTTCAGAGGTCCTGCAGTTTGTTTTAATGCAGCTATTCAAACTGGGTTAATTCTAAATAACAAGTTTCAGTTTTCTTCAGCCAGCTTAGTTACCCTGCTCTAAGACTTCATATTTAAGCAGTTGTTTTTTCTCTGTATCAGTATTTTGTGTATCTACTTTTCAAAACAGGCTTTGCACCATTTTGTACAGCTTATCTGAAAGCTTTCAGTTGGCTTGGCCAACATTTTGTATTACCCTGGGTTAATTGTGTTCTCCTGTATCTTCAGTGGTTCTTTACATCAAAGTCTTCTGAAATATTAATAATTCTTTGTAAGTGGAACTGGCTAAAGACTGTGAACTGCTCAGCACCTGATGTCTTCTGGATTTGTGGAACTCTATTGAAACTATGTTAGTTCACACCAGCTGCAGATCTGTAGGAGACCTGGGAGTCCAGATGGGCCTGTCTTCCTATTAGATTTATCTTTCTGTACTGTTGCTGCCAAACAGCTGTTTTCCATTAGAGGAAATAATATTTTTCCTAGTTAGAGGTTTCTGTGCATCCTCTGAAAATGGCTGCTTGGTTCCTTTAATCAGCCTGATCTCAAGTATTTCGTTCCATCCAGGCATTCTCACTCTGCCAAAACTGTAGCAAATTCTTAGTCTTTCTGTTACATGACAATAGATTTATCTGATGCATTTCTTTTCCTGCTTGTAATTTAGCTTTCAAGAGTTTTACCTCACTAAGCTTACAGGGGTTTATTACAATTATCTATGTCATTGCCTTACATGAAAAGGCTAGTTAGAGGGCTGAGCCTACTCTAGTGCTGTGTCCTCTCTTGCCTGGGTGGAAGGCAAACATCTCTCTTGCCTCTCCTGACAATCTTGGTGCACATGTCTGTGATGTGGAGCTAATTCTTCATGTTACCCTCAGTGCATCTGGCAGTAATTGCAGTGCTGCTGTTCTAGACCCAACCCCTTGGCTACTGTGCTCTTTTGATGCGTCTAATGATAAAGCTTTGGATGCAGTTCAGCTTTATATTAGCTCTGCAGGGCTCTGTTCACCTCCCGTGACTCACAGGAGACAAAAACTCCGGCCCTTTGGCTGTATGTGGGCTCTGTAAGAGAGAGATTACTCAGTCGCATTGTTGGGGGTTGTTAGTTATATGTGTTAGTGTTTGTGTGTTAGTGCTTATATGTGTTTATAGGTTTGTGTAAGTTACAGTTAGTACAGGTGTCCACAGCTATTCTGCACATCCAAGTTAAATGGCCCATTTTACTTTTATACGTCCTTCATGATTTTTCGGCTAATTAGATAATAAGAATGGACGGTACTCAAGAAGAAAGTATTGACCTCAAAAGTTCGGGAGCTACAAATCTATTGCAAGTTATTTTTCATCAGGCTACTAATCTTGGCTTTGTGCCTCTTGTGTCCCTAAGACACAATCAGTTTTGAAGCCTGTCTTTTCTCTTGCAGCCCATCTTTGCTTTCCTTAGTATCTGGTTTTATGTACGCTCAGCTGCAGCTAAAGGTGAAAGTTCTCCTAAGCCCAGTACAGGGCGGAAATCTCCACACAAAAATCACTTCAGGGCTTTTACACCAGTCTGTAGCTTGGAAGAACCTCCTGAGTTCAGCTTGCAGAGAAAATTTGCATAAAGCTAGGTTTCCTAGCTCCATAGTGAGTAAATAACGTGGAACTTATCCAGATGGTACATGATGTACATAGTTTCGTAGGATCTTCTGTCCTTGAGCTGAATCTTAAACCCATCAAGTTAAGTAAAAGCTAGTTTGACTCGCAGGGTGTACAGTGAGCACTGTCAAGAGTCCAGAGGGTATATGTATGATCTTTGTAAAAGACTTGATTGGATTTGACTTTTGTTGAACATTTTTGCATTCTGATGGTCCTTAACTATGCAAGGATTTAATGCAAATCCAAAACTCTCCCAAGATCCATCAATGGCCAAACAAAAGGAGCATAGAAATTAAATCAGTCGCTGAAGCAAGCAGCTCTGTTGCCAGCAGGGTTTGCAGCGGAGTGCTCCAGCACCGCGTGCAGGGGGTCCCCCGAACCAGGGGAGTCGAGAGAGCCGCCGGCAGCCTGCACCTCACACCACAGTGGCTGAGGGGACCTGGGCAGGGCCAGGAGCAATAGCGGGGAAGCCCCGGGGGAGCACCAGTGACCAGGGTGGGCAAACAGGGCGTGATATGTCAGCGAGGGCGTGGCGCGGCAGTTTGGGCAGAAGGGTGTGCAGGAAGGGCGCTGAAGCCCTTCGAGCTCAACCAGGAAGCAGTGGCATCCACCCGGCAGAAAGCCCCGGCCTCTCTAAGCTCCGCACCCACCACGACGGACGCAGCTGCCCAGACAGAGCTCTGGTGGGAGCGCGCTGCCACCCCGGTGCCGTGCCCTGCTCTTACGCCAGCGCTGGCTGGCAGCAGTGGGCACACTGGTGGGAGGCGTCCCTAGGGAGAGGAGCTCCTCCACCTAGTGACAGAGCTCCGGGAGGAGGTGAGTGCATTGAGGAGTATTGGGGAGTGCGAGAGAGAGACTATTGGAATGGCACCCTACCTGCCCTGGGACAGGCAGACAGGACACATGGTATGGAGGATTGCCTATCTTCTCTCTGCCTGGCTGAGCTTGGTGCCATAAGGGATGGAGGGCAATGGTGACAAGTTCCTCCCCGGCGCAGCGGGTGCGTCTCTTCTGTGACTGCCCCACCTTCCCAGCTGCCCTGGCATAATAGGTACGAGGCTCTGCAAGTGGAAATGAATGATAACGAGGACGGTGGTTCATCTAGCTTGGAGGTGTTGCCGAGGTTAAGTCGGCCTATGCCCTGCATCAAAACTGCTTCCATAAAGAAAAAAAGATGGGTCGTTGTCACAGGAGACTCCCTTCTGAAGGGAACAGAAGGCCCAGTACGCAGACTGGACCCACTTCTTGGGGAAGTCTGCCTCCCTGGGGCCTGGGTTAAAGATGTGAAGAGAAAGCTTCCTACCCTGGTACTGGCCTCAGATTATTACCATTATTGATTTTTCAGGTAGGCACCGATGAAGTTGCAACAAGAAGTCTGAAGGCAATCGAGAGAGACTTCAGGGCCTTGGGGACGACTGGTTAAGGGATCAGGAGCACAAGTAGTGTTCTCCTCTATCCTTCCAGTTGCAGGGAATGATGAGGGAAGAGATGGGAAGAGCCAGCGGATCAATACCTTGCTCCAAGCCCGGTGTCACCAGCAGAATTTTGGCATTTTTGGTCATGGGTTCGTCTACGTGACACCAGGCCTGCTGTTGACAGATGGGGTACACCTGTCTCACAGGGGAAAAAGGATCTTTGCACAGGAGTTAGCAGGGCTTATTGAAAGAGCTTTAAACTAGATTTCAAGGGGGAAAGGGATAAAACCAGGCTCACTAAAGATAAGCATGGGGATGGCACACCAATGTTTTAGGGACAGCGTGCTAGCAAGGTCCTTTGGTCTGCTGTCTCAGTGGAGGTAGGGGATGGAGATCCATGCAGCAGCAAAGACACAAGGATTATTGATGAGCTGGAAACCACAGAAGCACCTGAGAATGGTCACGTAGGATTTGGGACTTCTCCCCCCAAAAAGGTGGTGGGATCAGTAGCCCAACTGAAGTGCATCTACACCAATACATGCAGAATGGGCAACAAACAGGAGGAGCTGGAAGCCATTGTGCCGCAGGAAAACTATTATATGGTTGCCGTCACAGAAATGTGATGGGATGACTCGCTCAACTGGAGTGGTGCAATGGATGTCTCTAAACTCTTCAGAAGGGATAGGCAACGAAGGAGAGGTGGTGGGGTGGCTCTGTATGTTGAGGAGTGTTTTGATTGTCTAAAGCTTAATGATGCTGACAGGGTTGAAAAGGACCTGGGAGTTTTGGTCGACAGCCGGCTGTATATGAGCTGGCAGTGTGCCCAGGTGGCCAAGAAGGCCAATAGCATCCTGGCCTGTATCAGCAATAGTTTGGCCAGAAGGACTAGGGAAGTGATTGTCTCCCTGTACTTGGCACTGGTGAGGCTGCATCTCAAATACTGTGTTCAGTTTTGGGCGCCTAACTACAAGAATGACATTGAGGTGCTGGAGTGTGTCCAAAGAAGAGCAACAAAGCTGGTGAGGGGTCTGGAGCACAAGTCTTACGAGGAGTGGCTGAGGGAGCTGGGGTTGTTTAGCCTGCAGAAAAGGAGGCTGAGGGGAGACCTTACTGCTGTCTACAACTATCTGAAAGGAGGTTGTAGAGAGGTGCAGGTCGGTTTCTTCTCCCAAGTAACAAGCAATAGGACAAGAGGAAGTGGCTTCAAGTTGCATCAGGGGAGGTTTAGATGGGATATTAGGAAAAATCTCTTCACTGAAAGGGTTGTCAAGCGTTAGAACAGGCTGCTCAGGGAAGCGGTTGAGTCACCATCCCTGGAGGTATTTAAAAGATGTAGATGTGGCACTTAGGGACATGGTTTAGTGGTGGACTTGGCAGTGTTTAGGTTTAGGGTTGGACTCAATGATCGTAAAGATCTTTTCCAACCTAAATGATTCTATGGTTCTAAATGCAGGCAACCAGACATCGCTTTTAACTTAGTTGCTGTTTCTTGGTTTGTTTTTCGTTAATGAATACGAAGCATCTTACAACCTCTTTTGTGTTTGACCTTTGATAATTGTAGGGTAATGTTGGAAGAAGGTGTCTAGGCTGTACCTAGAGACACAGATGGTCTTACGAACAAGAACTGTTTCATTCAGTTTGCTACTTTGACAGCCTCAAATGTATGGTTACTGAAGTGACTGAGGAATGCATCTGACACCAGGTCAATATTAAACTTCTAGCCAGATGCTTAGTACCACATTTCTGTGTTGCCCTAGCATGCATGCTTAGTTTCCTATTGCAGTATTCCTTTGTTTATAGGATGTCTTCTCAGTAGCGTGCATTGTCGTTCTGACATCATTCCTCAATCCACAGAGACTGATACGAAGTCTGAAATGTTTCCATTCTTCATGAGGTCAGTCCTACCAGGATGGAGAGATTTGTTCCCTAAAAACTAGAGGGGTAATGCTGCGGTGGTTTCAATGTAGTGAAATCCTGTTTTAATCATTTAAATTTTCATCAGATTGACCTGCAGAAGATGCCGTTGGGAAAACTGAGCAAGCGACAGATCCAGAGTGCATACTCCATCCTTAACGAGGTTCAGCAGGTAAGCATGAAAGAGTTTTAGAGCAAGAGGGGAGTTCAGAAGTTGTTCTGGGCTTGGAGTGGGGTGAATGCGGAGCTGTGTGTATAAAGATCTGTGTTCTCTCTTGCTGGAGAAGAGGATGTGACTTCCACGGGTAACTAGTTAGTTCTCTTCACTGTTGTACCAGTTTGGGCAGTACTTGCATCTTTTGCACTTTTGTAGCACAAACTTCAGGCCAAGCCAGACATAAATGGCAGCTGTGTTTCCACCCCAGAGAAGTCTGTTTGAGGATGAGAATAAAGGTTATGTTGACACAGGAAAGGGTCTGGCTTGATATTTACACATCACGATTGGACAGTTCCCAGAATCGCTACATAGTATTGCCTGAACAGCTTGCAAAAGTGTACCAGCATACCCCATTTTTCATCATGGGCTCCCTGGCACAGCATAGATATGGGAAGTTTTACTTCAACTGTTAGAGTAGACCAGAACCTTGCCAAGGGCATGCACCCCTTCCATATCCAGAAGCCTTTATTTTGCCTTCCAGAAACATAATCCCCATTGGATTTTTCTTGTTCTAGAAAGTCTGTGTATTTCTGTGCAAGCACTGTGACTTACTACATGCAAAACAATTAAATAAATTGCCCTTTTTAGTTCTGTGAGAGTTTCAGCATTAACACTATTTGTGTTGCTGCTTCTGTGTGTTAGTCCTCAAGTATCTTGTGTGTGTCTCTTGCTATGGAGACTTAATCTTCCTCAGCAATTTTCTTTGGTGCTTGTTTTGTCTAGGCAGTTTCTGACAGCGGTTCAGAATCCCAGATCTTGGACCTCTCCAACCGCTTCTATACTCTGATTCCTCATGACTTTGGGATGAAGAAACCACCTCTCCTAAATAACTTGGAATACATTCAGGTATTGACTGGAAACAGTATGGTGTTTGCAGGTCTTCTTATCAGGTGTCTAACACAGAGAATTTGTGAGGTTTTAAGACTTGCTTTAACCTCATGCTTTCATGAGGTTAAGCTTGTTTTTCTTCAGCATATCTTTTTGTTTATGTGTATATATGTGTGTATACATATACAAATAATTATATATATATAAGGTATTAGATACATATGTTATATATTATGGTCTGCTTATATATGTATATATGTGTGTGTCTATTTTAGTATATTTAAGTATATATATATTTAAAAAAATGCAGTGTTGTGTTGTTAGATGGCAGTGTGTGGCCAGTGGTTCACATACACTTTTATAATTTGGGGTATTCCAGAGTTATTCTGAACATGTCAAAGGCACAAATAAAATAACCTCTTTAAATTCTTCAGGCTAAAGTGCAGATGTTGGACAACTTGCTTGATATTGAGGTTGCTTACAGCCTTCTAAGGGGTGGAAACGAAGATGGAGATAAAGACCCAATTGACATCAACTATGAAAAACTGCGGACTGATATTAAGGTAAAGGAAATGAGTGACTGTGAATACAACAAGCTGATGCTCCATTAGTTTGGTGTATAACAAACCAAATGGACTCAGGCCTTGGCAACCTCCTCCAGCTGACCCTGCTTTGAGCAGGGGAGTTGGAAATCATCTCAGTTTCCAGAGGTGCTTTCCCATCTCAGACGTTCTGTGACTGAGTGGTGTCTGTATACCTGCACATCTTCTCTAGCTGGGAATAAATTTCCACCTAAATGATAAAGGAGGCTTTAACTGGGCAGTTGCAAACGTGTGGTGGATGTCATCATGTTCCAAGAAACCTGCTAATTTGTGTGCTAAAGAAACTTCTCTTGTTTGCCTCTTTGCAGGTTGTTGACAAAGATTCAGAAGAAGCCAAGATCATTAAACAATACGTGAAAAATACTCATGCTGCTACTCACAATGCATATGATCTCAAAGTTGTGGATGTAAGCTGGGCAATACCGGGGTTTAAGTTTGTGAAGATGGACTTTTCTAAGTCGACTGACTTGTTTGCAGTTGCCTTTTATTTTTGAGTAGATTATCTTGTTTCCTTTGTTGAAGGGATGGTTTGATAGACCAATTGCTATTTAATAGAACAGCAAAAGTCTAGGCAGAGATGAGTCTAAGCTTACTGAGGTGTCTGTGGGGGTGTGTTTTTTATTTTAATTTAATTGGCCTCAAAAAGAAGGTGGAAGAGTAATCATCTCCTAAAACTGAGTCTTAGCCCATTGAATGATTTTTCAGAAAACTGTGATCTCATAAAAATGCAGAAGGGAAGGTGGAGAAATAATCAATAACAAGTACTGTGTGATCAATGCTACCACTTTTTTGCTAGCATGACGTAGCAAACTGCAAATACTAAAAACCATCCAGATCAGTCTTCCTAGCAGATTAGTATATATTCCAGACTAGATGATTTATTTTTTTTTTCATCCGATTAGTTGCATGAAGTTAATGGTTTATTTGCTTGGTTGTTCTTTTCCTCCTGTCCCTTTTTGAATTGAAGATCTTCAGGATTGAGCGTGAAGGAGAGAGTCAGCGTTACAAGCCTTTTAAGCAGCTTCATAATCGCCAGCTGCTGTGGCATGGTTCCCGCACCACCAACTTCGCTGGTATCCTCTCGCAGGGTCTCCGGATAGCTCCCCCTGAAGCTCCTGTGGTACGTTAAACAGCTTCTCTGGCTGCCTCCATCCGTGTCCCCAGAGATGGCGACAGCTGGAGACAGCCTCAGTAGGAGAATTTCTGTGTGGGATGGGCTCAGTGTTTTCTCTTGGCATGCAGGCAACATTGCATGTCCAGTGTCGGTTGCTGACTGGTGTCCACAAGAGCCTGAGTTGCAGCTTTGCTCTCCTGGGAGCCCAGCCAGGTGGATTCAATGCTGCCTTTGTGTTATTGTCCCAATCTTTCTTTTTTTTTTTTTCTTTTTTCTTCTTGCAGACCGGCTACATGTTTGGGAAGGGCATCTATTTTGCAGACATGGTATCCAAGAGTGCCAACTACTGTCACACATCTCAGGCTGATCCCATAGGTTTAATACTACTGGGAGAAGTTGCCCTTGGAAATATGTAAGTAACTTATGAAGAGTATTTGCTGAACGTGCTTAATATATCGTGGCAGAAGGTGATGCTAAAATTGCAAGCCTTTTCTTCAATGTGAAGAAAGAGCACGTGGTATTCCTTTAGAAACAAGATTTCTTTTTTCTTAAAATGAGAGCTATTTGGTGGGGAGGAAAAAAACAAACCACTGTTGCAGGTCTAGAATCTTGTACTAAATGCCAATATCATTAAAATTAGTAACTGAGACAAAGAAGGAAGGCTGTTGAGTTCAGAAGACTAGAATCTAAATTAACTTTATATTAACTCACCATAAACTGAAGCCTGAAAAAAATGTGATTTCTCACCAAGATAGTTTAAGACGAATGTAAAATGCTATTGTATGTTCTTTGTGCTGTCCAGGTATGAGCTAAAGAATGCTTCTCACATAACAAAATTGCCCAAGGGAAAACACAGTGTGAAAGGTAAGCATTAGTAGTTGTCATTGGTAATGTTATTGATGGCAAACTCTCATTCTGGCTCTCTGCTTAGCAAAAAAGTAGAGTCATTTCATAGCTGTACTTCCCTTAAGAGTTTGCATAATGTTGTGCTATAGTTGCATCTGTATATGTGTATGTGGTGTTTTGAGGTGGGAGTTAGTATGCTTGGAATGTTAAGACTGAAGTTAATGTGTTGCCTGAAGTTCAAGAGGAAACTTTTGTTTGATAATACACAAGAGAAGATGTAAGGTGCGTTCTCAAACTTCTTACTTGCTTTCATCATAACAATACTATGTATTTTAGAAGAAAGATGAGAGGTTTGGTAGATCAGAAGAATAATTGTTTAGCTTTCAAAGTGCCTTAGGAGGTTGGAGAGAAGGGAAAAGCTAAGAATAAAAGTTCAGATGGAACAGCTGTTCTCATTACACTTCTATCTGCGAAAAGTATCAGTATGTTGCACTGAAAAATAAGATGAGAGAAAAGACTTAGCTCTCTAATTCAAGCAAAAGAAAAGGTAATCATGACTGTCTTCTGTACTGAGATGGGAGAACGGAGAACAGAAACATTCAGTAATGAGTGGCTTTTCTTAAACTATTCATTCTGAGAGGCTAAAAAAATCAGTTGCCTAAAATAGAATAAAATGTGATTTAGCATCTTTTTCAAGACATACTACTCACACTATTATGGATGTCAAATCAGATTTGTATTGGAGAGTTTAAAGAGAATAAGAATTGGTTTGTTATAGTTGTCTGAAAGTGCTGCAAATGTGCATGTCTTCATTAATGGACCTAGGATATGAGAGCTCTAAATTTGCTCTGTTTTAGTTTTGATCATACAGATTAGACAATTAACAGTCAAAAGTCTAAAATTCTCACTTCTAATGTAGCAGAGTACAACTACCGTAAGTATGGTGATGCTGAACTGAATAAACAGACTGTATTCTTTATGTTCTTTTTAAGATACTTTTGCACTTGGTCAGCATTTGAAAACATATGTGAAGTACTGTTTGGCTGGCTGAGTCATTTGCTTTATGTGCAAAGTCTGTGTTTGCCTTCTAGATTTCTAACTAATGTTTTTTTCCCTTTCTAGGCTTGGGCAAAACTGCACCTGATCCCACAGCCACTACCACCCTTGGTGGTGTAGAGGTTCCCTTAGGGAATGGGATCTCAACAGGAATTAATGATACTTGTCTTCTGTATAATGAGTATCCTTTGCTGTTATGTTGCCTGCATACTGTGTTTGAGTGTTGCTGAGTCTAGCAGGACCTCGCTAATGTCGGTCAGGAGTTTGGCACACTGTGTTTTTGTTCCTGTTAGATCTGCTGTGGAGTACTCACAGACAATTTAGAGTCTCTTCTCCAAGGGAGATGATTTTACAGTTGTCAGACTTAAATTGTTATTCTGCGAAAAATGGAAACAATACGTGTAGCAAATAGCTGTCGCCCTGACAGGACTCGATACCAGAAGGCATTGGAGTGGCCAGGAACACTGCCCAGTCGTGCCTTGCCCAGAGATGTGCCAGGACAAGGGGAGGGGAATGCAGCCTGTGGTTTCACATCACTCCAGTCTGGTTTCTTCTTCTGGTGCTGTGGCTGGCCAGCTTGGCCAGGAGGAGGGCGGGGAGCCAGCCCTGTGGCTTGATGGAGTCTCATCACACAGCTGCTCTTGCGTTCCCCAGACCCATTGCAAGTATTGAGGTAAACCTCAGATGCCCATCAGGGATGTAGCCGTTAAGCCTCTTTCTAGGCAGAAGTGCCCCCAAATGAATGTTTGCTCAACATTCACAAGAGGTCAGAAGAATAAGTGATGTCTAAGATCCCAGATCAATTTCTTCACTGCTAGTGAAGCAAGTAACCCATTAATATAACCTCTGGGCTGGGTAGAAACTGTCTTTCTTGGTAAGCTGTTTTTCTCTTGCAAGCAGTTGTGGCAACAGAACTCATGGCAGTGCTGTTTTTATCTTGAGTTTTCTTAAATATAGCATCTGACTTGGTCAGATGATAAAATATATTACAGTTAATAATAGCTAATTGAGGTCACATGATGTGCATTCATTTTGTTTCACTCTGTGTTTAATGGGGATGCTTTTCATCTAAAATTGGGATTAGAAGTAAGTTTGAGGCCTAAAGCACTGAGAAACAAATAGGCGAGCTGGAACTGTCTTCTGGAAAAAAACAAAATGGTGCAGTGCAGTTATAGAATGTGCAAGCACTGCCAGCCATTGTAGAGCTCTTCTCTGTGATTCCAGTTTGGTTTTTTTGGTGGGAAATTAAGAGGACATTAATCACTTTGTGCTGGAAGGTAGCAACAGAGCTGCTATTATAATGTAGATGCCAGGTCTGCAACTGCAGATCTCGTCTAGGCTGTGTCGCTCCACTGTTTAGATAGCGAGAGATGTGTGTTATGGCTCTGGCTGACAAAAAATAATCCTCAAGAGCTACAGCCCCATATCTAAGTCAGTTCACCTGCCTGTCACTCAGGATTCCTGCTGAATCATCGTTAATTCTCCATATGACTGTTAGTTGTTTGTTTCTAACTATTGTATAAAACATTTTCAGATTCAAAGAAAAGTCAAATTTAAGATTTGTGGTTTGAGCTGTTAGAACTGCTAATCACGCAGGTATCTGTATGGTAACAAGTTCAAAGGTGAAGTTTGACTGTTTTGAGGGTTTTCTCTGTTATTAGTATCAACAACTGTAATTATTCCTTAACATTCTTCCCAGATATATTGTGTATGATGTTGCTCAGGTAAATCTGAAGTACCTGCTGAAACTGAAATTCAACTATAAGACATCACTCTGGTGAACAGTATTTAGAAGCCCTGTTAGAGTTATACTGTAGTTACACTATAGCGTTGACTTCTGACATGCTTATGCATTGACTTCTCTTACCAAGATATCAAGAGCTAAACTGCAGAAGAGGTTACTAAATCCTATTTAGTGCAACACTTAGTGAAAGTTTTATATAAATGTGTGGCAACACATGGACCTGAATTCTGATGAGAACGAGTACCTTGTTTTGTTTTATACCACTTCTAATTTTGGGGCTTTCAAGTGTTTCTTTTAATTGACCAAACTGACAAAAAACCCCAACCAAACCACAAACAAAAACGAAGCTTGTGTTTTTAGCCAAACAGAGCTGGGCAAGAGCAGGAGAAGGAACTTTAGGATGTTTGTGATATTTGCTCTGTTAAGGTTCCCTCTTGTTTAAGATACCCTTTTTCAGTTTTCATTTGAATAAATGATAAATGTGCATTTATTTTGAGGTAAAAAATAAAAGCTAATTTCATACTAACACCTTTATGTTTCAAAACTTCCAAATTGTTTTGATTTTGAGTCATGGTTCAAATGTATTTGGTAGAATGTTCTTAAACATGATCTCTCTCTAAAGATCAAATGGCAAATATTGAAATCTGTAGTCACGTTTCAGGAAGTCATGGTGAAATGAAAATTTGGACTTTCCACTGAGACTTCATGTGTCAATGGTTGGTGTGGTAAATATGCAAAATGAATTTGTGGCTGTTTGAATTTAGTATTAGCCCCAATAAATCTCCTTTAAATATCTACCTTCAACGTGATGTAACTTGGTTGTTGTAGACTCAAGTCCTAAACAAGGCCGTAAGTTGAGTTTGAGCTCAAGCTGCAGTCATTGTGACCTCGAGTGAGGTCTGTTGCCACTCTGTGGGTGATCTTGAATTCCCTGTCTTGAAACATCAATATAAACTAATAATGTTTAGTGGTGTTTGTTACTTCACTTTCAGTAAGTCATTGAGCAGTATGGGAGTACTTGATTATAGAGCAACATAAGTTCTTTCTCTTAAAAAATGACCGATATCCCTGAGCTGTTAGAGCAAGTTGGCTAATCCCCAGGAACAGCTCTGCGTTGGCAGTGCATTCAGTATCTCCTCCACTGCGACAGTTCCCTTCCCAAGAAGGGACAGTTCAAGCTCATTCTGACAGTTGTAGCTTCAGTCTTTGGTAACCTGCATGGAAACAGCAGATCCATTTCCTAAAAGACTGTCGTGTCCCAGTACCTTTTTCAAAAGGAGTTTGAAGACAAAGTGGTAGCTTACCGTGCAGCTGTTTCCAGGACCCCTGAAGCAGAGGAGGGTGAGGAGTGGTAGACGGAAAACAAAGCTGGTGTCAGGGAGGGAAGGAAATGGGGAAGGACTGCATAAGTCATATGGCTTGAGGATGGTTTGACACGAGAATTGATTGAGGCTGGTGCTAGTGGATTTTGAGAAGAGAGTGGTCCTTGTCTTCTGGTTCTTCAGCAGCTTAACCAGTGGCTAATCATTGTTTTGCCTCCAACAGAAGTCACTTAAGTATAATTTTGTCAGTCTCTGAAAGAAAACATGAGAACTCGTTCGGTTTAGTTGTGAGGTAGATGGTTTGGGGGGGAACCCCAAACAGCTTACAGTTCAGGACGAGGAATTAAAGGTAGATGGTTTTGATGTTCCCTCTGTCACCTGTACCAGAGGTGGCTCAAAGTTTCCTTTTGCTCCAGCCCAAGCAGCGCAAGGATGCTTTACAATGTGTATGTAGAGCTCAGTTACAATTGCAGCACAAGCAAGTATGCCCCAAGCTGTCTCTAACCTTGCAAATACAGCAGTGGAAGATACAGTGGGACAGGACTTTCTGAGGAGGCAGCAGGTGCCCTTTGGGGACCGTAGGAGAGCCCTGGTATGACTGTCCTGCAGTGAAATCTAATGTGAATTCAGGCGCTGCTTCTGCTGCCAGCTTGTCCGACCACAAAGTGGACCTGCTTCTCCTGAAAGCAAGCGCTGGTGCTGCTGTGACCCAGCATACAGCCAGTGTCTCCCTGGGGCCAGGCTGAGAAGAGCAGCATGGTGACATCCACTGAAGGCATTACTTTTGGAGTATGTGCACAAAGCAGAGCTGCATGAATAGGACCCATTTCTGTCAAAACTACTTGAAAGGAACGAGTTGTCAAGTCATTAGGTCCCGTGTCATCCTCGGCTTTTTTCAGAGGAGGGGTGTTGAGGAATGATGAGGAATGACTTCTGATCTAAATGTTAAACTACAAAAGGCAGCAATTTATAAATATTTAACCATTTTATCTTTATTTAGCATGGCTGGAAGCTCTGTTATACAATGACTCGCAAACATTAAGATAGTCCATGCAGTTTATATGATTTGGGTAAACTGGAGGAAGCCAGCCTAGGCCTCCTGATTGGCAGTCAGTGTAAATCGTTTGTGTGTTGCTCAAGTTCATGCAGGAAAGAAGTGACTGAGAAAAAAATACAGCACAGATCACCCAACCCGGAACTTTAGCCATAAAACAATCTTTAAATCAGTTGGTACAGCCTTTAATGAACTTACCCCTCACTGCCCCTTAAGGTTCTAGTCAGAGGCAAGGGGGTGGGAGGGAAAAAAGCAACAAATAATTTGTATGTGAAAAAGACCTCTGGGCATGTCAAACTTTCTCAATACCATAGACTTCTTGAATGAGTCGTGCAGTGTTTGTAACTACTGAGGTTTTTGCTTCAGCTTGCTTTCTGGAAGACTGTTCCAGACCTCCCTCTATGAGTTCTGGGGACATAATTTTCTGCTGAAGTGTTTTTGTAGCCTACTTATATCCCAGTTAGTATTTTGCTTAAATTGCTTTTATATATGTGGTGAGGCCTCTAACTTAGTCCATTATACTCTCACTCCTTCTGTTATTCCCGTAAAAAAATAGTTTCCACTGTTGTAGAGTACATGTACCCGACAAAGAGCTTGTGTGTACTTTTATTTTCAAGTAAATGCCAAGCTACTTCTCCAGAAATGATCATTCTGGAGATGCAGTGGCACCTAGGAGAAGTAGTGCAGATGTAGATCCGTGACTTGCTGGTTTTCGTTCGTTCCAGTGCGAAGGTAGCACGTGAGCCAGTGGACTTTGCAGTTTGCTTTCACGGAAGGTGAGATACAGTCTGAAGGTGAGAAGAAGGAATGGCTTCCCACCGACTGAAAGGGGAAACTACTGCTTCTCCTGCCCCCTTGTAACAAATTCTAATTTCATAACGTGATTAATGCAGCAGGACTTGGACTTCACAAGAACACCAGTGACTGAAGAGCATGCTCTTCTGACAGCTGTCTGTCCTTTTTCCTACTACCAGTGCCTGCCTAAGGGAGGTGAGAAAATGACACCCTAGCCATCTCCTGTCCCCGGGACGTAGCACTACCTGCACTGTGCTGACAATACTCTGAATTTGTTCATTAGTAGGTGGTGTAACCCATGTCTTAATATCATCTGCAGTAATTAAGGAGAAATAGGAGCGTGGAAGTGAGTGCTTTCTGCAGCATTTTGGCACACACCATTAAAAGCAGTTGCCTAACATGACCCTCTGGGAAAGAGAGTGGCATGAGTGAAGCCAGTTTAAAGATCTCCCTCCATCTGTGCCAGGCAGGTGAGTCAGCAGTACCTACTGGCAGGTTGTTAGCAACGAGCGCAGATGTTCTCGGTCACCATGCCTGTCTATCAGAATAATTGTGTCATTTCCATATTGCCCAAGTGTAAACAGCAAATTTGCCAGAATTGTAAAAGGATGCACTGGAAACACTGTGTTTGTCTGCATAGTGTCAAGTGGCACTGGCTATGTCAAACACTGCTTTGTCAAACAGGGTTGCGTTTGTGTGACTTGGAAACAGCGTGCGCAGGAGAAATGAAAAACCAGAATGTAGAGATACTGCTGCATTGATAAAAGGCCAAGATGTAAAAAGTCTTTTATAGCAGGAATCCTCATAATACAGCGTTGATTGTTACCATCCACTGTGCTGAAAGGGTAATGGCTGCTGCTAAATATTTTTCAAATGCAGCTGTTGAAATGAAGGAATGCCCAGCGTCGTGCTGTTGGGAGCTGAATTCTACCTTCTGACCTGGTAATTTTTAAGATGATTGGCAGGAGGTGTTGCGGGCAGGGGGAAATTTTTTAGCTTTTTCATCTGTTTTCTAGTTTTATCACAATGTACAAAGAAGCCCTGAAAGGCAGTGGGTTTTTCGGTTTCTTTTTTCCTCTTCCCTTTCCCTTCTAGAAATTCGAGCTCTGAGGACTGTTGCAAAATGTGATTGTGTTGTAGAAAACTTTTCTTCCCTCCCTTGAAAATCCCTTCCCTCTGTGAAAGCTCTAGCATCAGGGTGGTGCTGGGCAACCACTGCTTTCAGCACAGCCAGACCTGATGACAAGGTTTACGAAGCACAGCAGTAAAAAATCTCGCTGGTGATCAGCGTCTTCTGTCAACTGTGGAAGTCTCTGTGTTGCCACTCTTAGTTGAGCATTAACATACAGCCCTTGGAACAAGGGTAGCCCAGCTGAAATACAGAAGAAGTTAGTGTCATTAACACACGATTGTTTACCCGAGCCTGGAAGGTCTGGTCCGTGTCAGGCCTTTTGGGTGGCAGAGGTTTTTATTAATCAGGAAAATTGTACAGGGTTTAATGTTGTGTAGTTTTTGCCTTTGAAATAGCACAGATTACTATTTTGTTGCTTTTTGTTATTAGTTTTATTTAGTGTTATGCCTGTGCTGCTTTGCAACTCTCTAGTGTAGTTGCTTTGTTTTGTGCTGTGTGCAGGATGGAAAGCTCTCGCTGAAGTGTCTTTGGCTCTCGGAGGGGGCTAAGGGGAAGGAAGGCAGGCTGTTTTAACAGCCTTTCAAAATGACCTGAAAAGGGGGGTGCAAATGCATGCTAGGCTTTGTCTTTCTTTTTACCTTTTTTTTTTTTTTTTTTTTTTTTTTTAAAGCTATGGTACAATGTACGTAGAGAGCCCTGGGGGAATTTATAAAGGATTTTGCTCAGTTTGTTTCTTCTCCTAGAAACTCACTTTTTCCCTCTTAAGCACAAGGGCAGTATTGATTTATTTTTTTTTTTTCCTTTTTAAATTGTTTAATAACACGACCTATATCCTGCCCCTTTCAACCTGCTAGAGTGCCTAGTCATCTGAGTTCATTAGCAAATTAAGAACACAAATTAAAAACCCTATTGCATGTCCCAAGGCATACATTTTCTGTGTTTTGCAAAATCTTTGGTTTCAACTAGATGCTTTTAAAGAGATGCATACAAACAGGCATAGCATCCATTTTGCATTATACCATCGTGCTGTTGGCAGTATGTTTAAGATGTGACACTGACTTATTCTTAACTGAGATATACCTTTAATTTATTTTGAGCTTCAATTTGCATTTTCATATATATACATTTTAAAAAAATAAAGGAATTTTGGTTGGTATAAGTAGCAGTAGGTACTGTTCTCAAAGCCCAACACATGTAAAGAGTCTGGTCCATAAGCACTTACGGTGCTTGTGGTTTACGATAATAGCTTTAAAATTCGCTGTGGTGCAGAGACCTAAGGGGACTACATCAGGAAACCATTTCTGCTGCTTGCAGAAAGCTTTTGGCTGTGAGGGTCGGGGAGTGCATTAGAGGGCAGACGAAGACCAGGAGACAGTTAGGCAACAGCTCTCCCCTGTCAGTGGTTTGTTGGCTCTCTCGCTCGAGCTGGGTGAGAACAAGTGAGACCTTGACCTTCAGGCTTTGGACTCGGCTGAGCATTTCAGTCACCTCTTCAGGAAGAGTGCTGTAGACCGTGACTACCCCATGCTGGGGTTTTTATGCTTATCGCTTGCTCCTCCCAAAGTCTCACTTTTGCAATCATTTTGGTTAGGCATGGGACAGCTAACAGTGAAAAGCAGAGACAAGGAAAATAAATACAGTTTAGCAAAAAATTATTATTTAATGAGGGAAGATGGCTATAGCATCGGCGTTGTTTAAAGACACTAAGCTAGCACGGCTACTTTGGGGTGACCCTTTGGACAAAGTGACGGTCTACCCCCTCCCCGAGCCACCAGTCGCCCGTTCCCCTTAATCCTGCCAGGATCGGGGTGGGGGAGAGGGGGCGACGCACACAGTAGGGTTTCTGTCACGGGCGCTGTCGTGTGTCGTGTGTCCCCCGTCCCCCCCCCGCCCCCCCGCACCGAAGCGGGTAGGGGCAAAGCCCCTTTCCTCGCCACAAACGCCCCGGGAGAGTGCGGGGTGGGCAGCCCGCCACCCGCCGCCCCTTCCCCTCAGCCGGCGGCTCCTCAGGGCGGCGAACGCCCGTTACCCGCCCCTCCGCGCACGCGCCCGCCGCTCGCTTGGCCCGCGAGCGCCGTCCCCGCGCGGCAGCGCCGCCTCGCGCAAGGCCCCGTCTCCTCCCCCAGAATGCACCGCGCCAGGCAGCCTTTGAAAAAGCGGCGCGGCTCGTTCAAGATGGCGGAGCTCGATCAGCTGCCTGACGAGAGTGAGTAGCGACCCGTGCCCCCACCGCCGCCGCCCTCCCGGCACCGCCGCCCCCTCGCCCCCGCCTCCCTCCCCCGGCGGGATACCTGCGACGCGTCCCGCCGCCGGCCCGCCTCCCTCTCTCTCGTCGTGGGCGCTGTGCGGGGCCGGAGCCCGAGCCTCCTCCCTGGCAACCGGGCCG
>JAVKLA010000054.1:14859556-14885629 GCA_034782735.1 Sagittarius serpentarius | reverse complement strand
TTTTTTGGGGGGGGGGGCAGGGAGGAATGTTGTTGGTTTGGGTTTTTTGTTAAGCTATCATACAGTTAGTGTTTTTAAAAAGAGAGGCTCATCCCTAAGGAACCACAGGTCTAAATGGGCAGGAAGTTGTTTCACCTGAATTCTGAAGTACAAGTATTCCTGTTTGCTTTTCATTTCTCTAACAATTTAAAAACACACTCTTATTGGTAGTCTTTTTCAAGATGTCCAGAGTGGTCTTTGGCCTTAGTTCTAAAAGATTTTGAATTATTCTGAATTGTTTGAATGCTTTTTCAATGCAATTTTCATCTACCTCTAGAGCAAAGTTTTTTTACATTACTATTCTGTTAGAAATTTCTTCTGTCTGTCCTCATCATGTGCTAGTAAGCTAAATACCATGTCAATACTGATATCTCCCCATGAGGGAAGAAAAAAAAATAAGACATTTTGCATCCACAGTGTTGATGGCAGAGGAAAACAGTGTCTCTGTGTGATAGCTGTGCACGTGGTTGTCGTCTTTTTTTTTAATTTTGTTTTAAATATATTATAATATTTTCTTATGTCTGCTGCTACTTTGAATGTCCTATCACACCATCAACAGTGTGGTTGATTGGCACAACAGTATTCTTCATGGGAGCCTGCAAAGCTTGTAAGATTCCAGTAGACTGTGGGGAAAGATATGCTCCAAGAAAAAGAAGAGGTAATAGTTAGTCTTGTGTACTCTGTATAAGCTTAATTGGGGTTCTGAAATAGCAATGGATACAAATTAAGCTCAGATATATTTGTCCTGCCACTATATGATGGTGATGATTCCTCTGTTAGTCTCATGACCGAGGTAGAAACTGAGAAGAATGTTCAACCTCTTAAAAAGTCTCTACAGAAAGCTAATGAAGTTCCAATGTGACCTGTACCATAGTTTTAATCTTCATTTTTTCATAGGAATGGCACGAAGATCGGATAACCTTTATTAAATACATGTGGGGGACGTGGGGTTGGAGATTTCCTTTAACAGAAGCCAGAAATATGTTGCAAATACTTTCTACATCCATGACCTACAGCATTCAGAACACAGACTTTTTAAGAACATCTGAGCTAGCAGTAAAACAGTAGTTCCTGTTGTAGGGACCTTCCAAGGTCAGTGATTAGTATGTCAGTATTTGAATTTGTATTTATGTCCTGGCTTCGGCTGGGATAGAGTTAATTGTCTTCCTAGTAGCTGGTACAGCGCTGTGTTTTCAGTTTAGTACGAGAAGAATGCTGATAACGCCCTGATGGTTTCAGTTGTTGCTAAGTCGTGTTTAGACGAAGTCAAGGACTTTTCAGCTTCTCCTGCCCAGCCAGCAAGAAGGCGGGAGGGGCACAGGGAAGGTGGGAGGGGAGACAGCCGGGACAGCTGACCAAAACCGGCCAGAGGGGTATTCCATACCATGGGATGTCATGCCTGGTGGGGTGGGGGGAGAGGAGCCTGGCTCAGGCGTCAGTTGGTCAGCAAGTGGTGAGCAATTGCATTGTGCATTGCTTGTTTTGTGTATTCCAATCCTTTGATTATTATTGTCACTTTGTTGTTATTAGTGTCATTGTTAGTTTCTTCCTTTCTGTTCTATTAAACAGTTCTTATCTCAGCCCACGAGCTTTACTTTATTTTCCGATTCTCTCCCCCATCCCACTGGGTGGGGGTAAGTGAGTGAGCAGCTGCGTGGGGCTGAGTTGCTGGCTGGGGTTAAACCACGACAATTTATAAGAGCACGGGTCAAAGAACATCAGGCGATATCTGATGTTCCTGATGCAAGACCATGGACATGATTAGAAGGACTAGTATTAAAGTCTATGTTGGTTTTGGTTTTGGTTTTGTTTTTTATTTTTATTTTTGTCTTGCTGTGATTAGTCACTCTGTTCTCCTCAGTGGAATTGAAAGCTCTGACCTGCGTTTTGCTACTTCATATTCACAGCGCATGGCAAATATTTTTTCACACTTGTTCCTCCTCAGTAGTAAATATGAAGGAAATAGCATCTTTAAATGAGAGTATCCAACTAAGCTTTGCGTAAGTCTCCCAACCACCATCACTCTCTGCCATATCCCTTTCCAGATATTTTGAAATCCTAATGAGGATCATTAGGCAGTACACAACTCCAGGTAAACACATTCTGCTCTTCAGTGGTGAACTGGTGAGTGGGACGTGCACCTACAGTTGCTCAATCTACAACACAGTTTCTAGACAACACAAAGACTAGTGGCAACTTCTGCGGTGATAGTGATTGGAAAGCCTAGTAAAGGAACTTTCAGCGCAGTGCATTACTGCACGTACCTGACAAAAGTACATCACAGCTTCAGTTCATTCCTGTTTGTTCTTTTTTTTTTTTTTTGCTTGTTTAGGACTAAGATCTCATTGTATTAACATTGTACACACTGGACAAAACAGATGGTCTATGCCCCGTATAACTTAGAAAACATATATAAGGCAAAAGGCAAATGATGTATGCGTATAAACAAACAAGTGTGAAACTGCTGGTCAGTATGGAAGAAAGTGGTCTCAGCATCCTGGTAGCTTAGTTCTTATGATCTTCTCATACACATTGCAAGGAAGGGAAATTTTGGAGAATAGTGAAATGGGTTGGTGGCTCTCTGAGTGAGAGGTATACAGAAGAAAACACAAGAATGTTTATTTCTGCATATAATAAGGGAGTAGTAGAAGCAGACTTGGAAATAGGAGCTGACTGCTCAGTACTGAGTGAGAGAGAAATAACTGAGGAAGATATTGAAGGGATTTAAAAGAAAATAATTTGCAGTGTAGAAGGGAGGACCAGCAGAGGATTTGTCAGTGTCTTCTAAAATAGCCTTGTAAAATAGGACATTTTATTGATCAGTAATCAATATATAACTGGGTGAGTTCCACAGAAAATGTTTAAATTGCATTTGACTGCAGTAAAGCAAGTAACTTAAGGTAGTAAATTATTTGATAAATAACTGCTTCTGCAATTAAGCAGACCTACAATTGCATCTGTACTCCTTTTTTAAACTACTTTTTTCATTGTTGCAAGAATGATAGAACTTTTTAGTAAGGAATGAGAGATAGGATCAAGTCCTTAATGTCTTCTTTCTGCTTTCATTATCTCACTCATGCATCATACCTATTCAGTAGGTTAAAAGTGAAAATGAATAAAACCAAGTAAGGGCCTTAGGAGTAAGTCTTCCATCTTTTAGATTACATTTTAAGACACACATGCCCCCTTCCTCCAAAAATGCGGGAGGGGACTGCCAGAGACTATCTGATTTTACAGAATAGCCTAAGTTCAAACAAATTTGTACTTTTACTACGATCAGTCTCAGAACACTTCATCTGCATAATAGAGATTTTGTGGCTGAGTTACACTCTGCACAGATGCAAGGAGATGAGACAGAGAAGTGCCCTTTTTTGTTATGAGTTTGGTGCCCTTTCATACTAGATTAGTTTAATTGAGCTAATGACCACACGTGAAAGGGATCTACTGTGTATCAGGAAGTGATGGCAGCCAGGGTCCTCAGAGTAAGTCCTCCTTACGTGCATTGAACTGGTATTCAGAGTAGACTCGACGTGGGACCTGCTTTAGCTTTGCTGTGACACCAGGTGGATCCCTATAAGCAGAAATCCTAAAAAGCTGTACTCTTCTGATACACCAGTGCCAACAGCTAGCATTCCTGAGTGTTATTTTTAAATAAACTGTTATTTTTAGGAGTGATAATTCTGGGGAGTAAGACTGTCTAAATCCGTTCAATGAAATCCTTTTCTCTTGAACACTTCACCCCAAGCTTTTTCATTTTCCCTCACTGATTTGTAAACTATGCCTGTTTATTTGATGTCTTCATGTATGTGTGTTTTCAGTGCTGAATTTAAGTATAGTTCTACCTAACTGTATTATAGGTGTTCCTCTGCATTCTTTGAGGAAGAGAGATCAGCGTTAAAACAGAAACGGCAGAAAATAAGACTTTTGCAGCAGCGGAAAGTTGCAGATATTTCACAGTTCAAAGATCTTCCAGAAGAAATTCCATTACCACTTGTAATAGGAACAAAAGTTACAGGTAATTTCTTAAAAACAAACAAAAAACAGCCAAGTGTTTTGCAAAGATTTTAGTAAACCATAATATGCGTAGTGCACATAGTTAAAATAAATTTAAAACATCAAAAATTGTATGGTTTTATTGTTAGCTCATTGAGAAGGTGCTTGTGAGGATTAGCTAGTACTTTTAAAACAGGATACGGTTTTGAGGTACCAACTTAGTATGGTTTATTATTTCTGCTGTTCAAATTGCAGGTTTTTTGGTTTGGTTTTTTTTTTGTGTGTGTCCAGTATATCTAACAAATCTTGGAGAGAGAGGTGCTTAAATGCAAAGAGCTGAGTGCTGTCTGAAAGTTTAAAATCTAACCTAATATAAAACTAGAGCTTTATTTTTCCATAAATATAAAACTGTTTTGAAACAGATATACAATTGTTACTGCAGTGTAGTTGGGCATGTGTACTAAACGTGGTATTGCCTGACTGAAAGAACTTACACATCACTGAGGAAGAAATATTGTTAAAGACATTCCACAAGTTTTGTCTAATTTTATAAAAACTTGAATTCCTCCATCCTGTCTGTTTGTGATCCGGATGCTTTTCACTTAATCACGGTATCTCCTGCTCAAGCCACTGCTGTTCATTGCTTTTTGCATACTTCAGCAACACTGCCCTTAATTCTTGCTGAAGAGCAGGCATGCACAACACTGGCTCTCCTCACTCTCCTAGAGCTGTATCCTTGAGCTGCATTCCTAATTGTCTTTTGCTAAATATGCAGTCATTAGTGGAAGTGATCAAAGAGAAATGATATGCAAAATCATCCAGAAATTGACTTCTGCCTGCAAAATCTATCTGTCAGAAGGTATCGGGTATTGAATAGTGTTTTATTTAGACATAAGTGTAGTGCTAAGGATTAGATTTGGGAAATACTTGACTTGCAAAGATAAATTTGAGTAGTATTTCTGTTGCATACAATCCTTTTTCTGGGTATGCTTTTTTTTTTTCTTCATTCATTTAATCTGTGGGTTTTAAATATACCTATAAAGGGCTACTTGCAGAAGATGTATTAAGTCTATTTTTCTCAATGGTATCAGAACATTATAATATTTGGTTTGTTCTTCTTGTTTTGTTTTCTAAGCACGTTTGCGAGGCGTCCATGATGGACTATTCACTGGACAAATAGACGCTGTAGACACTCTTAATGCTACATACAGAGTGACTTTTGACAGGGCAGGTCTTGGAACACACACAGTCCCAGATTATGAAGTTCTTGTAAGTATTAACGACACATTCTTAAAATAGCTGTAATAAAAAAATTTAAAAAATCTACAGTTGTATGCTTTAATCAAAAAGAAGAAAATTAAAAATATTGCATCCAGGTGGTATTGGCATAAAGTAGAAACAAGCATAACAGATGCACGGGAAATTCCAGGGGAATGGGCTTCTACTGTTTACAGTTCTACAGAACAGGATAACTCTCCGTGATAAAAACATAATGGCTCAGGCTGGAATAATTTACTAGACCTACTATTACAGGTTATTACAATAGCCTGAGTTTAATATGAAGAAATATAACGAGCAGTGTAAGATCTCAAAGAAAATTCTGCTGTGGGATCCTGGCAGGATTTGCAGAAAATGTTCAAGACGACCTGGCCCTTTGTAATTTGCCAAAGTCTGGAAAGGCCTGTGGTAGTTGCAAGCAAGGATTAGGAGTTGATTGAACCTCATTTTCAAACTTTGTATGGTAATGAAGCTACCTGTGGGGATGTTGCTTTGGTCAAACAACTGGGGATTATTTCCTAGCTCACAGGCTTTTGTACCAACATATGAGCTCCAGGAATTGTTCCTGCCAAACAGTCTGACCTAGACTGCGAGCTTTTCAGAGGACCTCATGTTCTTCTTTTGTATCTTGTGTAGTGTTGAACCTACTAAGGGCCCATAATTTGTCTAGTCTCTGTCATGACCTGAGTTTGGAGCCTCTGCTGAACTCTCCTGTTCAGTCATGATTTGTGTGCAACTTGCCAATAGAATTTTTGGAAATACTCTTGCAAGTTTTATTTGATGTGATGCCATAACACTGTGAAAATTCCAGCAATGGCATATGATTTTGAAGCTCCTGCTAGCCCAAAAGCAAAACGTTAATCTTTTAACGTTGTTGGTTTGGGGTGTGGATGGGCATGGCTAGTCCATACTCCAGAAATAAATTACGTTTTCCAAAAGGTGTGTAAAATTAATTAATCTGACAGCTGAAGTATATCCTTCCTTTTCCTGCCTTACAGAGTAACGAGCCTCATGAAACCATGCCAATTGCTGCCTTTGGACAGAAACAACGGCCTTCAAGGTTCTTCATGACCCCTCCCCGATTGCATTATACACCTTCACTCCAGTCTCCAATTACAGTAAGTTACTTTTTTAATGTAATATGAATCATTGAAATATTTTCTGATGAATGTTGAAGCTGTCACCTTAAACACTTTTTGAGATTAATTTTCTGAGGTTATTCAGCAAGACAAGAATTTTAGCAAATCCCTCTAAAAATAAGCTATTAAATTAAATGTTCTTTCTTGTATAGGACAGTGATCCTCTATTAGGACAATCTTCGTGGAAAACCAAAATTTCAGGCACAGATAGTGAAACACTAGGAGGCTTTCCAGTAGAATTCCTCATTCAAGTGGTAAGTGTTAACTGCAACTCTTAGTTTTGTTGTGAATTGTCCTTTTGTGTTTATTCTGCCAGTTCTTCTGCGGTTAAATGACCTTTTGTTGATTTATGACAGATACGGCGATATCCAAATTAATTTTTGAAAAGATGTTAATATTTTTTTTACACACACATACACCCCCCCCACCCCTTCTTAATTTTCTGACTTGTTCATAAACTTTGAAATATGCTGTTCTTCAGACCGCAGGAGGGGCTTGTGTCTCCAAAAGTGTGTCTTATTTTTCCCAGCTCTACCACTTGGTCTAAAAAAAGATATTATTTCTACCTGCAAACTTTGTACTGTGTTAAGACTTTTTTATTTATTTAAAATATACTTGCATTATGCAAAGAACATTTGCCCATGTACATTATCATATATTGTATAATATTGCATTTTATGTTATGTAATGTCCTACCCTCTTGGAGAAGAAAAGCAGCACTCTTTTCCCTGAAAGCGAACATACATGTTATAGATACGAAAACTATTTTTTTTGTCTCCATCTTTATGAAATAATTCCTCAGTGATTTTTGTACACCAGTTCAGAAGACCACAGACAGAGACTGAATTCTTTAACAATGAAAGCTGTTTTGAACATGCAAAGGAGATTGAAATAATCTGTGTTTAAAATATTCAGAACTGAGAAATAATATAGCTAAACACTTCTCAAATTTTAATGTGTATGTAATTGGTCAAAAGAATCAAATTGTGTCTGTGGCTCACGTGAGACACTAATATTTTGGCCATTCCACATAATGAATTTTATTTGACAGAGTGATCTATTCAGTTTTGTAGGGGAAACTTACTGTATGAAGCTAATTTTGAAAAAGGTGGCTTAGTATCTAGCTGAGCTAAGAAAATTTAAAATAGATGTAGTTGCTATAAGATTAGTTATGTTAAAAATGGAAATACACAAAAGATACAGTCTTTGTTTATGCTGCTAAACTGTTATCTGCAGCTATCCTCCTATGTGAGTCACCGAGTATGATTAATGAAACTGGGTAACTGTTGTGGTTTAACCCCAGCCAGCAACTAAGTACAACCCAGCCACTCGCTCACTCCTCGCCTCTGGTGGGATGGGTGGGAGAATTGGGGAAAAAAAAAAAAAAATTAAAACTTGTGGGTTGAGATAAGAACAGTTTAATAATTGAAATAAAATATTATAATAGTAGTAATAATGAAAAGGAAGGTAACAAAAAAAGAGAGAAATAAAACTCAAGAAAGACAAGTGATGCACAATGCAATTGCTCACCACGCACTGTGCGATGCCCAGCCAGTCCCCAAACAGCGATCAGCCCCTCCTGGCCAGCTCCCCCAGTTTATATACTGAGCATGACATCCCAAGGTATGGAATATCCCTTTGCCTAGTTCGGGTCAGCTGCCCTGGCCGTGCTCCCTCCCAGCTTCTTGTGCGCCTGGCAGAGCGTGGGAAACTGAACAGTCCTTGACTTAGGATAAGCACTATTTAGCAACAACGAAAACATCAGTGTGTTATCAACGTTATTCTCACACTAAATCCAAAACACAGCGCTGTACCAGCTACTAGGAAGACAATTAAGTCTATCCCGGCCGAAACCAGGACAGTAACTAAGATGTATTGAGCTTTACAACTATCTTCAGTGTGTCAACTTCATCTGTTTATGATACTGTTTCTGTATTTTACATCTGAAAAAGTGTGATTTCTCAGTCACGTTTGGTGGTATATTATTACTCATCATAAGGAAATGCAAGCTTTAGAAGTATAGGCCTCTTGCTTGTATTACAAATGGTAGCATTTTACAAAGATACCACATTAGTGTGTATTTTTGCTTGCAGATTGTCGGAAGATTTTGAACAAAACTAAGCCACAGATTTTTGGCGTTTGTTTACGTGACCAGCTTAATAGTTTATCCAAAATTGTTTTTTGATAAAGAATCACGAGGCTTAAAAAAACATTTATTGAAAGATTGTGCATTATTTTTAAGCCTAGCCTCTTAAGCTTTTTACGCATCAGCTTTTTTATTAGAAGTTTAAAGATGCTACTGAAATTTGATGTTGTGAAATAGATGAGACTGGTGAATACCGATTATCGATTGCACTGCATTCACCAGTCCAGATGTATTTTTATGTTGAAGGTGATAGTTAAAGATGTTCTAGCCTTCTTTATACACTGGTACAGTAAAAAGGTCAAAGCCCTTACTCTGATTTAATGGTGATTCAGGAAGTAAACGATCAGAAAATGTTTGATTCAAAGAAAACTTTCTGGAGAACTATTGCCAGGCCATTATTTATGATACCATGAATAAATAATTTCATGGGAAAACTTTATTTTGGACAAAACAGAAAAAATGCAGCACACCTTGAATAAGGTTTCAACCAACCCAGCCCCTTAGTTGTCTTTTACAGGTTCTGAAATAAACTTGGAACAAAAGGAAGTGCAGCCAAAATCATGTGCAGACACTGACAAATAAATGTTAGAGATAGTCTCCTTATACATAACTTGTAGTTGTAAGCAAACACTGGGACTTGTAACAGCTATTTTAATCATAGTTCTACATTGGTGAGTCTTAGTTTTTCTAAATCTCAATATTAATTTTTACGTGTTTATATTTTAGCATCAGAGACTGCTATTCTTCCTGTTTTTTACTGTGGACAAACATAGGCATATTAGGAGAAGAATGTCTCGAAAATTAACATTATGATATTAAGAATAAAGTCAACAATAAACAATAAATTAAAAAAAAGTTTCGTGCTTACATGCAATATGTAATGTATCCTTAAATATTTCATAGGCTATACTGCAGGTCAAAATTGATAGATTACATTCTTACATTGTAGTCAGTATTAAAATTTGTAGAATGTTTTTCCAAGCACTCAGCTACAGCTTCCCCCGCCGCTGCCCGCCAGCCTTGTTTTGGGGAAAAAAATGAGATTGGGAAGGAAACAATCCAGGACCAAATGGGTTGTTTGCAGGTTGCTGCATGTCCAGTAGAGGGAGTATGTTAATGCAGCACGTTCAGAAAAATGAATTTGTGTGTTCCTGATTGCTGTGGAAAAAGTGATCTTCTCAGCGTAAATGCAGGAGGAAAAATCTGAGAGTGAATACTGGATTTTTTACTATTTTCTGCTTACAAAAATTTTCAAAATATTTCGTAGTAAGTTATTGCACACTTTACTTTGAAATGCTTCTGTTCTTTTAAATATTTTTTTGACTAAAAAATGAAATCTAAAGTACAAATCTAAACATACTGGTTGGGTTGTTCCTTCAACTCTTAATTTGGAAAAGCATTGTACTAAAAATTTGTTTCCAGTTTAATGAGAACTATGAATTATAACAGTAAACAGGATGAGTTGTGCTGAAAATAGAGCTGTTAGTTCAGCCCTATTTTCCCTGAGAAATTCTTACCTGAGTTAAAGCATTCACTGATGATACTGGCAATGAAAATGGAAGTCTATTTAATAAATGTACCAATGAGAGAAAGTTGGTAGACGTCATAGACACAGTGAAAAGTCAGAGTTTCTTGTAGAAAGAATCAGATCATCTTGATCTCTGGAGTATATCTGGGAATAGGATGAATATAAAATCCAAGCTCATGAACTGGAGAACTCGGGTCCTGCGTCCTTGAATATGTCTGGACATCGAAGTAGAAGTTAATCACCAAATATCTTGCACGTTTGAGGGACAAATAATATAATCTGCATTAAACTGGGGGACTCACCAGCTTCATGAAGGAGAAGGACTTAGACATGTTAGGCAGTTGCTAGATGGTGACGACAGCAGAGCTTGACAAGTAACTTTTTGGCAGCAGTGGCAGATGGCGTACAGTGCTTTCCTTCCTCCCAGGTGTTTTTTTGCCAACATGAGCGTTTGAGTGATGTGCTGGAAACTAGATCAGAGAGATAATCCAGCTCACAAGTAACAATTTTAAAACTTTTTTTCTTGCCTTTTCTGAATTTATTGTTTTGTCATTATCAGTTCCCTGACTGGGTGGTTCTTCATGTAGCTGCAAAAAAGAAAGTGCTGGTTCAGCACGGGCATTGAGGGACAGCACAAGGACAGAAATGAGCAGCTAGAATGGGAAGAGTGATAACCTATGCAGTATTGCCTATATGCATCTGACCATGGCTTGCCATCCGTTCATAAGATGCGCCTGGCAAAGTATTTGTGGTAGAAAGAGAAGTATTTATGCTGTTTTACAGGTCTAGTTTATAGGTCTGTCATTTGGAATACTGGTACAGGCTTCCTGTTGCTCACATTCAGAAAAGATGACAGTGAATGGAAAAAAGATACATAAAGGGCCACAAAAGTTTAGGAGATCAAGAGCCTTTTATGGGAGAGGAGACTGGAAAGGCTTGGGTTGTGATTAGTCTAGTGAAAGAACAGTGGAGAGATGCTTTTACTGTCTCTGAATAAACAGAGATAAATACAAGGAGAGAGAGCCTATATTTAGCTGAAAAACAGCTTTGGCAGAACAAATTACTATGAAGTGAACAAGAATGCATTTAACATGGAAATTCCAAGAAGATTCATAACTAGCTGAAAGAGGTCCTGGAACAATTTTCCATTAGGATTTGTGAGGGCAAGAAACCTGGCTGCACTAAGACCGAACTTGAAAATCAACAAAGAGGATTATATATAAGCAGATGTATGTTGAACTAGGAGTTCCCATTTCTCCCCGTCCCATGTTCCACTACTAGGATGCAGTTAACCCCTTTGAAATTTATAAAACCTGAAATCTTGGCTCTGTTTACATCAGTAATAAAACTGTTGCTGGTTGTAGTGGAGCTAGGATTTCTCTCGGGGCCCTAGGGAGTATGAATAATTATAGGAGTGATATGTGTGTTGAGAGCATTCCCAGTGATTTCCACTTCAGCCTGCTAGGTCCCAAGGGCAGCAGAAACAGGGTATTATGAAAGAAGGAAATGGAAAGCCCAGAGTTGTTCTGTATAAAATAGATCCAATCTCTATACAAGGTTTTACTGCACGAGTATACACAAAGGGCTTGTGCTCAGTCGAGGGTACAGCTGAGAACAGGCTGAGAACTGTGTGAAAAAAGGTATGGTAAGGTGAGTGATATTAATTGTAGTATATGATGATAAGACCCTTTGCTTTCCTTCAGGCTGTAAAAAAAGAAGATTCTTCAGTCTCTAGCTGGCCATAAATTATATTAGTCTTCCTATAGGGAATTTGGGCTGATGGATTTTAGCATACTGCAATCCAGGGCACTTGAAAATGCTTTAAAAATCTCTGGAAAATCCACCATTTAATTTTAATTCATTTTTATTTCTGCATCTTAACTTGATGAACAACTGAGAAATGTGTTTTAAACTTATGAAAGAAACACACGTTTCATTATCTTGAATTTCTATGGCATTTCAAAACTGCTTAAGGACCTATTCATTCTAAAAATAGTTCCTTTGTTTTAGACCAGGTTATCGAAAATCCTTATGATCAAGAAGGAACACATCAAACAGTTGAGAGAGATGAATACAGAAGCAGAAAAGCTGGTGAGAATGTTCTTTTCGGTTCTTAAAACAGGATATGCTTTAACAGCTAATGCAAATAGGTACAATTAAAACTAGAGTCTAGATAAAATCTGTATTTTATTGCTTTTTATAATGCAAAATTTTTTTATTATTTTTTTAAAGACAAGTCAGAGAGGTCAGTTGTTTCAAATATGATTCTTCTTTGAAAGCATTATGCTTTGGAAACTGATTAATGTTAACATCGGGATAGCATATGTCAGTTGACATGTACAGTAAGGAAGTCCTGTGTACTTTGAGAATCTTGGGTACAAGTTTATATGGTAAGACATTCATCATAATTTTATTTTGTGGATGGTAGGTACTTAGTTATTTAGCTTTCTGGCTAAAACAATAACTCGGTTCAGAGATTTTCTGTATAAAGCTCTGAGTGCCCTTGACCGGCATTTAAAATTACAATACCAGAGCAGCTACAGCATAATTAGCAGCAGCAGAATAGTTTTTCTTGCTAGGCTTTATCTAATCATCAGTCAGTAAATCAAAATTATAAGACTGCCTCTTCTACCACCCATGGCTATCAATCAACTTGAAAGTGGAAAGCTATCAGTCTCAACCTTCTGCTAGCGTCCATTCAGACAGTTCTCTACGGTGTACAGACAGAAGGCTAAAGGTTTGTGGAGAGGAAGAGGAGTCCTCTTTGTTTCTTGAAACCATAAAGCCAATTTCTTTTTTTCACGTAAAATATTTGAATGTTGAAGGATTCGATTTATTGTGGTAACATTTACCTCTTTGTCCCTTCAGTGATCACGTGCACATGTACATTCTGTTATTCTGCTTCCGACTGCCCCATCCCTATGTCTCTGTAATTCTGCTTTTGTGCTGTGATGCTACTCTTCAAAACTTTGTTATTATTTCAGTTACTACATTTTTTTTTCCTGTGCGTGAAATGTTTTCTCTTTTAATTTTGCATATTAATAATTAAAATAGATGCAAAAAGAAGCAAGATTAAAATGTACCATTGCAACCTGTAACTGATACTGGAAAATTACCAACTATTCTTAAAACAAACTAAAAAACTTCTTGTTTTTACTGAGATATTAGTATTTTTGCACAGATAAGGAAATCCATAGAAATGACAGTAGCCTTCCTCTGACAAAAAATCCAGATATTAACATGTCACTCAGCTACCTAAGTCATAAATTAACTGTACTGTTATTTACGTTGATATTCTTATTCCACAAAACTGAAAGAGCAAAAAAGCAATGGGGAAGAAGGGGGTTTAGAAATAAACATTAAATTTTATATACTTTAGCTCAGTTGTAGCCTAGATAAGAACTTTGAGATACTTCTGAAATTCTTCCCTTGTGCTGTTTCCTTTGTAAACCAGCAATCATAACGCAACCTTTGTTACTATTCAAGGCTGTCCTGATAAAAATAGAGGATGTAATACCTTTCTATTGGGCCATATTCTTAGCCTGTCGTCTAACCCTCTTTGTCCCTTGGCAATCCCATCTACGTTTGTGCCACTGAGTATATGTTGTTTCTCCTTTAAAACATATTTTCTCTGAACAAGGATCTTTTTCTGGTACCAATCCACCTGAACGTCAGTAACATAACTGAACATGAATAAAATAGAATCCTTTGAGTTCGTTCAGATATAGTTTAATTGTCAGACTTTGATTATAATTCATACAACTGTGATTTGATAATTGTGAGAGTAACACCACTGTTTGGTTTAAAGCAGTCCTTTCATGGAGACTTTTTTTTAAATGACTCATCCAATATAGAAATAAACAGAACTAATCAAAATCAGAACTGGTACTGAATGTAGTCCATTGTTATCTGGCAATAATAATAAATTTACATGAGGCAAGGGATGCCTTCAGAGGAGCTATTAATACATACAATTGCACATTTTCTATTTAATTTTTCTGAAACGACGAAGCTTATTAATGGTTAAGCATCTTGACATCGCTGTGCTCGTCTTGGTTGCAGGCTTCTGATAGCCATTTGAATAAACAAATCTAAATAAAAAGGATGGCTAGTTCATTTTTTTCACTTGACCTGCGATAAAGACAAGGTAAAGGTGATGCTGGTCGCTCCAGAGAAGCACGGAGATGCTCAGTGAGAGAGGTGTTATCTGCTCCCATCTACTGAAAGCCATCTGTCTTTTGTCTGCCAGTTCAGCTGTTTGTCAGTGTTTCCAGATCTTGGATGCTCCCAGATAAGAAATAGTGCTGGTGCTGAGAAATACTTCTTTTGTCATCACTAGCATAGAGTGCCCTCAGCCTTTCCTCTCTGATGGGGAATTCACAATTGTGTGTGGCTTTCACAGCTAACCTGGAGTAGTCCAGTCTGCTCTAGGGAGGCTGGGCACTGAAGAAGGTCTGAAAGTTCCGATTTTTTCCTTATGTTCCAGAGCTGCAGGAAGTATGTCAAAATTATGCTCTTTTCCAGTTTGCTCTTAGGTAAATTCTGAAGT
This sequence comes from Sagittarius serpentarius, assembly GCA_034782735.1. NCBI lineage: Eukaryota > Metazoa > Chordata > Aves > Accipitriformes > Sagittariidae > Sagittarius > Sagittarius serpentarius. Next base: position 14,870,957 of record JAVKLA010000054.1, on the reverse strand, counting down.
TATGGTGTTAGTTTAAAGCCCTATTAATTTGGCATTCAGACTTGTAAATCCCTGGGGATCATGTCAGTGATTAATGGGGAACTTTGAACTGAGCTGATAAATGAAACCTTGAGTTTGAGTTTTTGACCTGGATCCTCCTGATGAAGGCCCTTGACTTTGCAAGTTGCTTTATCTCGTGGTGTAAAATCTATAGCTACAGGTTTAATTGTATGAGGTACCTGTATCTCAGACTTGTGGCTGAGAAGCAGTGGAAATAGATCTAGCTTATCTTGCAAGAGGCCACTTGTGGAGGAAATTTTATAATACATTGTATGTTTTGTTTCAGTTTAGTAAATATCACCAAACAGTGTCAAGACACATTCTGAAAATGGTACAAGAAAAAAGTACTGTATTCTGGTGTTTATTTTTGTAGAAAATTGTGCTTACCCAAAATACTTATGTTACCAAATACAAGCTCTAGTAACTTCCTTTTTTGGCAGAACTGTTAGGTGTAACAGAAGGTACGTAGCACTGAGTCAACCTGAAGTGACTACTAACAGACAACTGTGCCTCCCATCCTGCAGCAGGAGGTGGTGGTGGCCATAGTGTCCTATACTGGTCTCCTACTGACAGGGTACTTTTCTGTTCCTACAGTAGAGAGAAGCCATACCCAACTACTGGAGAAATAAGCAGGTCAGACCACAGTCATCTTCTGTAGCATTTACCGCTACAGATTATCATAGCACTTTATGGAGAGAATAAAAGCATGGTAGTTACTATACAGTTGTCACTTTAAATAGTGATACTACATTTTAATGTTTTGTATGTTAACATTTTGCTGTTAAACATTGGGATTTCAAATATCTCAGTATTATTTTCAAGTGAAAATTCCTTTTGATGATTTCAAATGATACAAATGTACAGTATTGCATTAACTTTAATATGCTTTGTCTTTTCCACAGAAATCCTATTCTATGCCAATAGGCATTGAGTTTCAGAGGAGATACGCAACTATTGTTCTAGATCTAGAACAACTAAACAAAGACTTAAATAAAGTTTTGCATAAAGTTCAACAGTATTGTTATGAGGTAAGATTTTGCTGGAATCTGTATGTACTTGTCGGTTTTGTTTAACCGAAGTACAAAAAACCCCAGAATTTTCTGGGAATAGGGTGTAGGCGGGGGTCACTTTGAAATGAAACTAGTAGCTGTATTGGATTCCTTCTCTCTTTGTGTCTCTGCCTTTGTCTGTCTGTCTCTGTTTCTTTTACCAGAATGCAAACACCTTTGCTGATGCCAGTGGCCAGTTTTGAAATAGACATACTTGTACATAAATGAAGAAAAAATACTGTGTACTATGTGCCTGTGAACTCTCTTTGAAATCATTTGTTATTTCACACATACACCAAATGCAAAGGAGATCTTTATTCTTAATATCTCAGTTTCTCTTCATTATATCTATGCAGCTTGCTCCTGACCAAGGCCTCCAGCCTGCCGACCAACCAACAGATCTGAGGCGTAGGTGTGAAGAGGAGGCTCAGGAGATCGTCAGACAAGCAAATTCCTTGACAACAGGACAGCTTTGTGTTGAGAGTGAAAATTTAACTGATCTTATCTCTAGACTTACAGCAATATTACTGCAAATTAAGGTAAAATGTTTGCAAAAAATAGTTTCTTCCATAAAATACGTAGTATTAAAGCTCTGTCAGTTTCTTTGTGCTGAACTGTGAGAACATTTTTGTTTTCTTCTCCTACAGTGTCTAGCAGAAGGAGGCGATCTGAATTCCTTTGAATTTAAATCACTAACAGATTCATTAAATGACATTAAGAATTCAATAGACTCCTCAAATATCAGGTATTACTTTTTGAATATTTAATTCTTAATTACACATTTTGTGCCAGCAAGCAATTCTTACTGTATTTTAGAGGTGAACACTGATTATAATTACGGGTTTTAATCTGGTAACTTTTACTTTTAGGAATGGTCCCATTTAAAATGGGGCTTCTTAAATGGAGTGTGAAATTAGGAGTTTTCTGTTTGAACCTATCAGTGAAGTAACCTGATTAAAAAAAAAAAAAAAAAAGGGCTACATCAATGCAGCAAAAACTAGACTTTCTTGCTCTTCAGTCATTTATGAAAGCTATTAAGTTATTTTAGAACATTTTCAGACTGAAGTCCCACTAGTAAATACAAGTTCTTTAAGCCACAGAACAGTATGATTTCAGTATTCTTTTTGCATTGTTACTCAACCTTTTGTCTGTGTTGTGGTTTAACCCCAGCCAGCAACTCAGCCCCACGCAGCCACTCACTCACTCCCCCCCACCCAGTGGAATGGGGGAGAGAATCGGAAAAAATAAAGTAAAGCTCGTGGGCTGAGCTAAGAACAGTTTAATAGAACAGAAAGGAAGAAACTAACAATGACACTAATAACAACAAGAAAATGACAAGTGATGCACAGTGCAATTGCTCACCACTTGCTGACCGACGCCGGAGCCGTGCTCCTCTTCCCCCAGCCTCCACTAGGCATGATGTGCCAGGGTATGGAATACTCCGTTGGTCAATTCGGCTCTGCTGTCCCGGCTGTCTCCCCTCCCACCTTTCCTGTGCCCCTCCAGCCTTCTTGCTGGCTGGGCAGGAGAAGCTAAAAAGTCCTTGCATTTTAGTCTAAACACGACTTAGCAACAGCCAAAAACATCAGGGTGTTACCAACATTCTTCTCATACTAAACTGAAAACACAGCGCTGTACCAGCTCCTGGGAAGACACTTAACTCTATCCCAGCCGAAACCAAGACAGTCTGTAAATATCAAAAGCTGGCATATGCAATAATTACCACTTCTGACCAGCTTCCCTTAGCAATATTTTAAACCAAGAAACAGAAGAACAGCCATATTGTGCCAGATCAAAGGCCCATCTAGTCTAGATGGGCCATTTTTCAACAGTTGTCACAAGCAGGTGCCTGAGGAAGCATTACACAAATAGCAAGAATGTGGTGATACTTGTCTGGAGTACATTGCAGTCTCCAGCAATTTGTGACCAGAATGTTTTTTATAATTACAATGCTGCTAAATTACATAATTCAGAAAATATATCTAAATGCTATGTGTTTCCTTATACCCCCCATACTTGTATTGCTACGTAGTAATGGGAGGCTGCATGTGTGTTTTGGGGGTTTTTTTTGCAAAGATAGTAGGATGGCCTTTTAATTTAAAAATAATTATTGAGAAATGCTGGTTTGTAGCATTTTTCATTACCAAACCCAAAAATAAACCCCACGCATTAGTGAAACTTCTCTGTAATCAACACTGCAAATTGCACATTGGAATGGATTCAATGAAAGGTGATGTACACTGCAAAGAAGGTGATGATGTTTCCCTTTCCCTGTATTTATTTTGGGCATTTTAGCATCTCTTCATAAAATTTTTATTTCATTACCTCTGGTCATGTTAAAGTCTTCTTTGGAGTACCCAAGTCAGTAACTTTTGATTTCATGCAGCTGTTTATGCAAATGCTGTTCTCACATATGTCTGTCAAGTTGCATTAGTATGTACTGCTCTGAGTCATCTGAATTTTTTGCATTGGCTATGTTCGTACCTTGACTTTCACTGTAGAAATATTCAGACACAACTCTTACATGTGAGGTTTAATACTTTTTTTTTCTTCTTCTTTTCTTCCTGTAGCTGTTTTCAGAATAACGTTGAGATCCATGTTGCACATATTCAAAGTGGTCTGAGCCAGATGGGCAATTTACATGCTTTTGCAGCTAATAACACCAACAGAGACTGAAAATTTTCTTTCAAGTGTACAGCAAGTAGTTCTGGAAAATCCTCTTCCTTTATATAGGCTTCACCAAATATCCTAACTGCCAGAAGACAAGGGAAAAGAAAACCTCTCAGAAAGGACTCTTTTAAATATAGTATATCTGCTTCTTAAGAAAACCAGCATTACTGGCCAGCGTTACATTAGATTTCTCCGTTTGTTATTCGCATACAGTAGTTTTGCTAACTGGTAATCTCTTAGTAATTGCATTTATTATAATAAACTTGAAACCATACTTTCATATAATTTGAACTTAGTTTTTAAAAGTTCAGATTAATTCTGCACACATCTTGCTGTTAGCTCTCCTGGTATGTTAGAAGTGATGAAGAGGAAATGGCTCACATTAGTAGCCACATGGCAGGTCTTTTGTTATGTTTCTGCCATTTCAGCCTTCAGGTAGCCTGGTGACAGCACAGGCTGAGTGTTCCTGATCTAAAGAAGCAGCAGCAGGATACAGACAGCAAACAGAAGCTGTAAACTTGAGGATGTTGGGCAGGTCTATCGATCAGTCAGTGTCTTGTTGGAACTTTTTAATTTATCATAACTTATAGAAGGAGTCTAATGAAGGAATATAAAAATGTAACGGTAACTTTTCTGAAAGAGATTGGTTGTGGCTTTTTCCCTTCACACAGGGTGAAAGAAGTGCTTTAGTTGGTATTTTATATAAATGACTGGTTAAACGTACTGTTTTTCCAAATTTTTGTTTGTTTTGCACAACTTTTAAATTAGATGACTGGTTATCCAACAATAACCAACATATATAAATATGAAGATTTTTATAATTAAAGATAACCAGTGAGGCAAACTGCAAAAATAAAAAGTGACAACCTGCCTATGAGTCCCTTTTGGAATGTTAATCTTGTAAAAAGTGTGTATTGGTTTGTTTAAATAGTCTTGTAAAGCTTCTGTGTAATGAATTGTTTCCAGATACAAATTTTCAGAGATAGCTGTAGAGATGTTTTTGATTCTTTTAGATGCCTCATTAAATGAGGTCTTTTATATGTTAATGTATAAAGAATATGTAAACAGGATTATTTTCAATTTTAAAATTTTGTATAGTTTAAAGATGCTTCTGTATTCTGTGTTGGTATTGTGCCACTGCAAAACTTTAGTGCAGAGTTTATATTTAGCTAAACTTGTTCTGTTAATTAAGAGAAATGCATAAATCTTTTATTCTCAATGAAATTTGTATCTCTGAATAAATTGACCTATGAGAGTTGATATATTTCACAAAAATGCAAAGTTTTTTGCAGATGGTCTCAGGTCATTTTTTTTAAGAGAAGTTAATTGCTGAAAATGAAATGTTACGAGGACAAGGTGAGTAGCTGTTTCAAAAGGTATTTAGAAACTTTACGAGTGATACTTCAAAATAATGCTAAACACTAATTTTGCCGAGTTGCCCACGAAAATTTCCCTCTCATAACGCAACAGAACATCGTAGTGGTCCCTGCAGTTGCTTTTGTAATTACGTTACCCATTGTTTTGTGGTGTTACCATCTGTTTGGTAAAGAAGACAGAAAGGTCTTCTCCCACCACCCTTTTCATTTAAACAGAGAAAGGTGCCAAAGCCTAATTTATGGCACATAGGTTTAGTCTGACAGTAACTAACGTGATCTACAGCTAAACTGGGAAAAAGGAACCGTGCCCTCGTGCCCCTGTCCTTGTCATCTGCTGCTCATAAAACCCACTAGCGCGCCTGTTCAGGGAGCTATGCTGCTGAAGAACAGTTCACTTTTCTTGTCAAGTTTTCCGCCTGTTTAGCGCACTGAACTCACTCGCTGCCAGGGCCGGCGGGCGCCCGTGCTAGCACAAGGAAACAGCAAGGACTGCCTTTTCCAGCAGCAGCTCGCTGGCTTACGGTACAAGCCTGTGTAATCCCTGACGGCTCTGTCAGGACTCTGCTCGTGTACTTACAAGTTAAGCATACGCATTGAATGCTTTTGTGGAACAGGACTTCCCGATAGGAAACATCAGGCCGTCAGGGAAACTGACTTTGCCCTGTTGACAGCAAGCACCCCAAACTGAGGGAGAGAGAGACATTGTAGATACCGCTACCAAGAATGGTATTCGGCAAAGAGGATTTGGGAACCTGCTTTTCATGACAAACTCATGTCTTACTGGATACAGAATACATTGTAATAACCACCACACTCCAATCGTAACTCTGATTCCATAGGTATGATCTTTTTTACATGTGGATTCTTAAATGTGCTCTTTCCAACGTGTTTTGTGAAGTGGTTTTTTATATCATTGCAGGGTAATGTAACATAACAGGAAGACAGACAATTTGTGATAAAAGTATCCGTGTACTTTTGCATGTCATTTCGCCAACGCACATAAGCAATGTGAACATACACGCTGCTTCTCTTCAAGAGGCTGCATTTCCCTTCGATTGCCGATATGTTGGGTCAGAGTTAATGTTGTTCAGTTTTGGTGAAATACAGTAACAAATATGACTGTTGCTGCTGAATGTGGCCTAAGCGTAGTAGGAATCTCAAGAACTCACTGCAACTACTGTAACTTAAGGCTGCAGGAGTAGAACAAGTTAGTTTGGTTTCTTGGAGTCAGTAAACTTGAATTCACCCTGCACCCCCAAGAAGTTATTGTCTCATTTTCTGTCTCCTCCTGTAAGTACTTCTCTTCTGGGGTCTTCCGAACCCCTAACGTAACGCAAGTCCACTTGGGGCAGACGGCATCTGATTTTGGTTGGTTGGGTTTTGCTTCATGTTTGTTTTTTGTTTGTTTTTTCAAGGACAGCTCTGTGTTTTGGCGGGAGAATATTAATTGGCAATCCTGCTGTGCCACTTAGCCTTACAAGCTGGCAGTTCAACCACGGCTCAGCTGTCCCAGATCTTGCAAGCCCAGGTTATGTTATGGGGTGACACTGAGGGATTTTGTGCATTGGTAACCTTATTCTGTGGGGCATGATTCCCGATACAGGGTCCTTCTGCCACCAGTACATGGGTGGCTTTTTCTGTGCTTCCAAGCCATGAGAGCCACATGGCATTCAGGTGCTCTTCCATAACTGGAGTCTTACACCTTGCTCTGCGAGGCCCTGAAGCACAGCTTTGTAGGCAGGAAGAATTTGCCTTATCCTCAAAATACTTAGATAACAATATATCCTTCCTTAATAAATTGACTGAATTACAGGAGAGGCTTCTGTTACTACTAATTTTGGTGTTCTCAGTGCAGAGCCATTCAGCCTGCTACCCATCAGGTAAACAGCTTCTGTGTAGTCCCTAGCATTCAAATTCAAAGCTAAAGCGCCTTTACAGTGTTCACAAAATACTCCTACTTTTCTGTAGTTTAACATTAACCTTGGCTTAAGTGGCAGAGTTGAGGCTTTTGTCTGAGCAAGATAATGCTGTGAAGGTTTGCGTTTTGTATTACTCAGGCCATAAATGTGAATTTTTGTTCAGGGACTGGGGTGGTTGCTTAGAGCAGATCTAAAGCAAATACTGACAGAGAAGGTTTTATTAAAGGCAGTTTTTGTAACCTCTCCTTCAGGCCCCTCAAGTCTCTTACACCTGAACCGCAGCCATGGCTCTCCAGGACCTGTGAAGAGAACCTGCAGCTGGCGTATCTACCACCTCTGTTCTCTGCCCCACGTCGGCCGAGGTAAGAAAGCCTGCCCCTGCCCCAGGTACACACACAAGTAGAGCAAAAATGTAGACCTTTATTATTTTATTTTTTCTTCCCCTCGGTCAAAAAATGCCGACAGACCATCCCCACTCTTCTACTTTTCTAAGGCCAGCCCCCACCCCCAAAACACAGTGGATTTGGTTAGCTTTTTGGCTAGAGAAGGTTAAATAGAAATACAAAACAGGCTAATGGAAATCTTTAAATACAAGCGTAAAAAGATGCCCTCAGCTGATGGAGCTGACCCGTATCTTTCTTAAATAAATAGGTAAAATCAGCTACTACCGGATAAAGTGCAACAGTCGCAGAGCAGGGGTGAGGTAGCGCGGTACGTGACTGCTCCCCGCCTGAGCCGCCTGCCCGGGGACGGGGTTCGCGGGGGAAGGACTCCGCATCCGGGCCGGGGGATGCAGCTTTAACCTTCCCCCGCGCCGCCCCAGGGCCGGCTCCCGCCCGTGGGTGCCCTCAGAGGGCTCGGAAGGCGCCGAGGGCGTTCTCCTCCCACTCCGAGCCCGACTCCGAGTAGCCGCTGGTGTCCTCGGCGTCCGACACGGGCGAGTACTGCCCGCAGAAGGCGCGGGCCGGCGGGTAGGGGCCGGCCGTGACTCGCCTTCCCCTGTCTTCACGCTCTCGGGTGCTCTTCCCGCCCACCTCACCCGGAGAGTGAACCGTGGCCCTGAACCCCCCGAGGGCCGCCGGTTCCCGTCCACTGCGGCTGTGAGGCCTCCGGTCCCGGAGGTGCTGTTACTCCCTGTAACCAGCTAGGGCGTAACCAGTTCGTGAGGAGGAGTGCAGGGCTGTGATCGGGGCAGCCTCTGTGTGGACGTGGGGTTGGGTAGAGCTGTTTGCCTTAGCATGCTGAGCCAGGCAAGCTTTCCAGGGGAAAAAAAATGCGTTTTTGAAGGTTTACAACCTGTGTTGGCTCACAATCCCCAGCACACACCCCCTTGGTGCTTGCAGAGGGTGGTGGTGCAGCCACGGCCTGCAAGAACAAAACGCCTTTTGGGTAAGATACAAAGTACGGGGATTGCCCGTCCTAATACCTGTGTGCAGGCAGGTGGCCACCTCCCTGTCCTGGCCACCATCCTCAGCATGACCTGCCTTGCTTTCCCTCTTCCCTGTGGCTCTCGTGGGTACCCAGCACCACCTCGCACCCCAGCCCTTACACCCGACTTTGTCTCTCCCCAGGCTCCGGATGAAGCCGCCCTGAAAGCGCTGGCAGAGACCCTGAAGCAGCACAGCATCGACCACGAAGTGTGGACTGAGCAGCCCGAGAACATGGCCACCTGCCTGGCGCTCAGGCCCTACCCGAAGGACCAAGTGCACCAGCACCTGAAGAAATTTAAATTGCTGAAGTGACCAGGAACAGGCATGGGCAGCTCTCCCCCTGAGCCAGAGCCGAACTCCCACCTGGACAGGCACCGGGAGGAAAGCTGCTGTGTCTCAGGAGCGCTGTGCTAATGCTCAGCAGCAGGTAGTCGTCTTTTCGCGTGGTGATGGCAGTTACACAGTGTGAAATGGTTCTTTGGCGGGGAGGATTAAATGTTACTCAGTGCAGAATGTGACTATGTGTTATATTAACCTGCTGGTTATCCCCCTGCCAGCACAGTCAAACTTGAAAATGTCTCTGCTGTTTTTTAGGAGTGAGTTTTCCCTTCAGCAGCCCTTTGCACTTCCCCGTCTGTCTGTCCGTCCATCCCAACAGCTGCTTTCCCCATGCCCGAGCTCTGCAAGCGGGGCCTGGCTGGAGGCACGGCCATCCGGCAGCTCTGGTCCTCCTCGCGGATTTGGCACTGGTTCCGCTGCCGGCGTGGCCGCGCTCCCGGTGCCTCTCCCACCTCCACCCCTCGCTCCGTGGCTGCGGAGCCATGCTGGATCGCTTTTTCCTCCCACGCCAGTGAGGCCGGTTTGTCCGTGATTTTATTTGCGCTGAACTGCGCGGTGAAGCTCTGCCGGGAGCCATGCAAACAGCAGACGGCAGCATCGGCCGGCGAGCCGGGACTCGCTGCAGACCTCGTCCTGCTGTGTTGGGCCTCGTTTACAGTAAAAATGTTTGAAATGAGACACTTAGTTAAAAAAAAGAGTGTGTTGTCAGCTAGAAGTGTGTGTGCCCCGCTTCTCCCTGTCCTGGTCATGCTGTTAATGCCACTGTCACCCCCTGTCCCCCTGCCCCCCCCCAGTTTCCCCTTTTCCGGAGCTGAAGGTGAGCGCAGCGCAGCTCTTCATGGCCTTGAATTCAGGGCTCGAGGCAGGAGCCGAGCGCCGTTTCTCTTGCTGCTCTCCACCGAAGCCAACCCAAGCGGCATTTCCACTTCGGGGATAGGCGTGCCAGCAGCCCCCCACCAAACACCCCGCTGCGGCGCTGGGGAGCGCTCGCCCACAAAACAGAGCACCAAAACCCGGCGTAGCTCCTGTTGGCGGGGGGGGGCGGGGGGGGGGGCGCTCCTCCAGCTGGGGCAGGGCAGGATCCGAGATCAGAAAACTGCCCCTGAGCTGGTTTTGTAACCTGCTGGACCCCCGGGTTTAGTAAAAATCCCCAGTGTCACCGCGGGGAGGGGAGCTGTGGCGCAGGGTCCACTCCCCTCTTCCCAGTGCTGCGCTCCAGCAGTAAATTTGGTGACTAATAACCACACGCACGCTCTATATATAATTTTCTCCACAGCGCTTTGGGATTTAAGACGCTGGTTTTGCCACCAAACTCCACACACCGGCTAATTTCCAGCTGCGCAGTGTGACAAACTGTGGTGAAAGAGGGGTTCCTGGTGTGAGGACCCCCGCTGCCCACGCCTCCTGTCCCGGCAAACAGCCCCGGCACCGCTCCGGCACCCCCGTCGGCACAGAAACAACAAAACGTTAGCTGGCAACTCCGGTTCTTTTTTTTTGTTTGTTTGTTTTGGGGTATTTTTTTTGTCATCTTTAACTCTTGCAAATGTCAGTCAACGAAGCTACACATTTTTCCACACACCAGCGCGATTTTTAGAGGGGAAAAAAAAATAATCAATCCCCCGTAGCCGCCCTCCCCCGTAAAAGTCAGCAGTGAATATTAAAAGCGACCCCCAACTAAAAGAGAAGAAAACAAATTTATACAGAGCTATTTACAGTGACAGGCTTGAGGGGAAAAAAAATAAGCTATCTCCCAACAGAGAATTCAATTATTATTATTATTATTTTATTATTATTATTTTAAATAGTTTAAGCTACCTCAGCTGTTAAACACAATCAAAGCAGAAAGAACCGCTTAATTTTATTTAATATTTAATCAGAAAATTTTATCTACAATAATTGACAGACCCCTCCCCCCATCCTTCCCCCTAAAAATTATTGCCGTTGTTTCCCCAAACTGTTATTTTTTTGTCTTTTTTTTGTCTGTTTTTTTTTTCTCCTCCTGTTGTAATATACACATTGTAGCCCCCCTCCCCGTTTCGCTCGGAGGCCTGAAACCAGCATAAAACATGGAAAAAATGGTGGGTCAAAATACTCTGTTTTGGTTTTTTTTTTTTTTTTTTTTCTTTAAAACCGACAAACTCACGATTGCTAGAAAAAGCTGATTGTACGCACAAGCGGGCTGGGGCGGAGGGGAGAGAAGAGGTTTTGTTTAAGCGTGAATAAAAAAAACGGCTTTTCCCGCAGAAGTCCAGCGCCGATCCCCTTCCGTGCCCCGCGCCGAGACGTGATCAGTGACAGATCCAGCTGAAACTGAGATTGCTCTTCCTCCTCCTCCTCCTGCCGCCGCCGCAGTCCTCCAGCTGCCTTCTCCCCCTCCCCGCCTCCCCGAGAAACCTTCCTCCAGATTAAGAAGCCAGCAAAATGATTACAAAAATAAGAATCATCTGTAATTTTGGCTCGAGAAACCAACTGTCCCGCCTCGTCGCTTTGCCGACATCCAACGCTTTTTAAAAAAAAAAAGAAAAAAAAAAAAAGAAAAAAAAAAAAAGAAAAAAAAAGAAAAAAAAGAAAAAAAAAAA
>JAVKLA010000054.1:14848747-14859456 GCA_034782735.1 Sagittarius serpentarius | reverse complement strand
GTCTTCCGATCTCGCAGCGCGGCCATGGCTGCGGGCGACAAGGGGGCGCGGGCCGTCCCGCCGCCCTTTATAGCCGGGGAGGGGGCTCGGCGGGGGCGGGGGTTCGGAGGGAGGCGGCACGGCCCCGCGGGGCGGGTGGGCGCGGAGGTCCCGGCACCCCGCCGAGCCGCCTGGCCCCGCAACCCAGTGCCCGCTTGGGGCGTCCCCCCGCCCCGCTCAGCCCGGAGGCCTCGGCCCCGGCCCCGGCCCCGGCCCCACGCGTGCCCGAGGGGGCGGGTGATGGCTGGCGGCCCCCGACCCCCTGCACGGAGAACGGGCAGCAAACGGCGGAGCGGAGCGGGGTCTGCATCCGCCTTCTGTGGGCAAAACGACTTGGTGCTGGGGGGCTGGCGCCCCGGATAGGGCCCGGTCCCACAGCTGGGTTATTTCCAATACGACTTCTGTGCTGGTGCGGTTACGCTAACCGCTGCGGAGGGGGGTGTTTTCCCGCAGCTGTCCGCTCTGGCGAGTGAGGGATCTCGCCTAGTGTGAGACTCAAAGTAAACAAAAGTTAATCTCATCCCGCGGCCGCTCTGTTTGCAGTGCTTTGGCCGGCATACAGCCGCCTGCTGTGCCTGCTGCGGCTGCAAAAACATCTCTTTTCTTTTTAAGGTGCAAGTTAAATCCACCTGGAGAGCCCCAGCAACTCAGACGGGGCAGAGACAGATGCTGGTGTCATCACCTTTTCCACCCACTCGTTAATGCCTACGTACTCCTGCTCGCACTCACATGGCCTAGGCACTTCTGCGATAACTGTTGCTCAGCTGGAGAGAGTCTCATGCCGAAACGCCGCCTGCGTGCTCCAAGAGGCTCTAGGCCTGACCGTCACCAAGGTGCTTCAAAACGGGTTTGCCCTCGTTTTGCTTTACAGTCTCCCACGAAAAGAGACTTTGTATGAACGGTGTTTCGATCGTTAAAAACCATTTTTCAGAGTTTTATTCCTAAAGTGTTTGTACCTTTGTGCTTTTACACGTGCAAAAATCCGGGTGCTTTCGCTAACGAAGTTTCTAGGTAATTTGTTCCTGAAATCATGGCCTGTAGTCCGCAGACAGTGGTCAGAAACATGAGACTTGTACAGCATTATCAGTTAGCTGTGTAACGAGAGGTCATGGTGGTGGGAAAGGGCACAGGTGAGTGGTGATCCAGAGAGCATGGACAGCATTATTACAGGTTTTTAATAAAAGACTCAGAGAGGGTTGAATTACTCTGCAGATTCCGTGCAGATTTAGAAGATGCCACAGGTGGCACCAAAAGGGAATTACTCCCTATTACATTTACACGATGAATATTTTACTGTGTTTTACATCAAAGAACATTTTCTGAAATATATAAGCAGAGGTTTCTTTCCTGTGTCATGCAGAATAGAGATGTGACATCCTTGAGGTTTCTGAAGGATTTAATCGTGCTTTGAATTATGCCCTTATAGGGATATTGACCTTAGTTTCTAGGATTTGGTTAGGGTGAATTGAATATGCCAGACAGAGAGAGCAGCTTTTTCGGTGAAATGTGTTTTTTCACACATGTGCATGTGTTTTTCTTTCAGCAGCCCAGGCTCAAGTAGTTGCTGGCACCACAGGCCCCCGCTGTTCCCCCCCATCCTGCTGCTTTCCCTTTACCTGGGTTGGCTTGCTAAGCCATGTGCAAGTCCACACGGTGTGATCAGGGAACTAATCCAACTTAACTGTACAGTAAAGAGCAGGGGTTTTTTTTAATCCTGATCTGGGATTCCCTGCCCGTGGGTCACCAGCAGCTCCTGGGACAGACATACAAGCGAGGGGACCGTGCCGGGTGGAGCAGGAGGGAAACAAGGGGATCCCATCCAGGAGTGCTTCTGGGACTGCTGCCACATGGTCTGATGCTGAGCTAGAAGAGGACAACTGAGCCCGACTGCCCAGGAGCGCGGTGGTTTTCAGTGTCAGACTTCCCATTTAGATGACTACTTTATCAATGTATACTGAATACATACTCAGGAAAGAGCAAGTACTGGGAGCTAATAGACCTATTCCCAACTCATAAATCTGGAAATGGGCTGACTCTTTGATCTCTGACTGCTGTGACATCCTTCAGGCCAAAAGCCTTCTCAGTTCCCTTGCACTTCGCTGCACCAGAGGTGTTCCATAGCTATCTTTTAACAGCGGCTAACCTCCTTCCCCTCAATGGAGATGTTTCCCAGGCCTGAAAGCTTTCTTTAAGAGACACAGATATAACATTTATAGACAATAAAAAAGAAGAAAAGTCTACTTTGTTACAGTGGAAGAAAAATAACTTCTACATGCTAAACTTTGTTGCAACAGATCTTGTATGTGAGTGCAGTTTGATGGCTGGTTCTGAGATATGAGAATAGGAAGCCTGTGCTTTGCAGCTCTATAAAACAGGCTGGGTACAGCCGTGCTACTGTGACTGAGTCATGTGGGCGAAACGGTCAGTGCCCTTAATGCAGCCCAGAATACATGCATGGGCTCCGGGGTACGGGGTTCACACTCAGTCGCTGAATCGTCTGGAGGCGACTGAGTTTTCTAGCAGACATTCCCGTGGTTTACCCGTGTGCGGCGGAGGCAGCTGTAGGCAGCCTGGCTGCACTGCCTGGCTGCATGCACAGCTTCGGTGCTGACCTCCGTTCACTTCCACTCTCTCTGCCTCAGTTTCCTTTTCTGGGCTGGCTGGCTAACACCAGCATGTTGATATATATCTTGGTGATGAGTCCTCTTCTGCGTACCAGCGGTACACGCTGGACACAAAAGCAGAGCAATTCTGGGGCGAGACCGGAGCCCAGGAATTGTGTTTTCCCTTTCCCGTTGCTCAAAGCATTACACACTAATTTCCTCTGTGGGATCCTGGTGGCCAGCTTTCTGTATTGGCTTGGTTTGAAAGGGATCTAAGATTGAAGAAAGGCAAGGGGGACAGCGCTGCAATTGTAAAGGAGCGTGCAGTTAGGCGGAGATCAGAGTAGGAGGCTTTTGCCTCCTCCTAGACAGGTAGGACGGCATGAAAGACAGCTCTTTGCTTTCTTCTGCCAGTTCTCTCCCCTCCCAACACTGGCACACCGCTCCGCAGCTCCCACAGAGCATCATCCCACCGATGAGCTAAAAGCGATACCTGTGAGGTATGGCAGTGTGCTTCCTGCAGCAAGAAAAAAAGCACCATGTCTGGATTCGGCGGAGCTTCCTTTCCCCAAGAAGGAGTTTTGCATCCTGCTGTGCCCCTTGTAGTCTGACCAGGAGGTTTCCAGTGCCTCGTAGGTGCCAGCGCCTGCATGGAGTTACACCTAGGTAAAGGCTGGAAGCATTTAGGGAAGACATTCAGACTTGTCTCCCTTCCTGTTCCGCATACTTGCTTTTATTCCTATGCTGTCTAGGCACAAAGGGGGATTTTACTTCTTCCCTCAAGACACAGAAGCTATGACATACGTCTAGAAATGTCTTGCTTTTTGAAATGATGATAGCTAAAATTGAGGTAGCTATCTCTAAGGGAAAAGCAGACACCTTGTGTAGATAACAGAGATTACAGCCTGCTTCAGAGGCTGATTACAGTGATCTTCACTGTATTTGTCAAGAGAGAAACTCCTTATCCTTTTGTCCGTGCTGGGAGTACCTCTGCACTGAGGTACCTGTGCCAAGGAGGCTCTCACAGTACGAAATGCGCCTGTACCTCCAGTGAAAACACAGTTTTAAGCTTCAGGTGGAGAACACGCTATCATGTCACTGCTGCCAGCTCCAAGCACCCAGCAAGGATAAGACAGGCTCTGAAACATAGATTTGGGGGAAAAGGGGAGATGGGCCCTGTGCAGGGTTGGTGGCCTGCTGGCTTTTCAGCCTTTTGTGTATCAAGCTGGGGAGGTTCTCTCACGCTGTTGAGGGCCACAAAGTCATGTTTTGAAAGTGCAGATTAAGATCCTGCCTCACGTGACTTGAGGAGCTGGGGCTTGGGAAGCATCCCAGAACGCACGGCAAGGGTAGGCGGCAGTGTGACATTCAGTCGTGTCTCTGGTGCCAAAACAAATGCACCCCTTGAGATAACGAACACACGTGCGCAGTTCTGCTGCTCAGTCCTGGAGGGAATGAGACGCGATGGGTTTTGCCACGCAGTGGTTTGTAACCAGTAGTACAGCCTTCGCTGGGTTCAAACTCCTCTGGCTTGTCACACCACTTTGTTCCTTCTAGTATTCTGTAGGCAGACAGTTCTCGTACGGTATTTTTTCATTCCGGCAAAGCTTATTATTTTTTTCTTTTTGGTGGCTGTCTTTAACATGAATCCTCTGGTGTCTAAACCTGAGATTGAAGCTTTTAGAGGTGCAGATTTAGTGGTCTCTTGTCTCCCTGACTAAACTTGCACAGACTTGGTATCTTGGAGATCTCAATTTCCACATCTGCTTTAATTGAAACTGGCCAACAGGTTCAAAAGCTTGTATTAGGAGACTGACCAAAAAAGGAACAGTGGTCACACAAACTTGATTCATTAACTTAGAGAAAGTTTAAGAAAAAACAAAAACACATTTTTGATGTTAAGACTTAGCTTAAGTTTAAGCTATACTGAAGAAGCAATGCCTGTATAACTGTCTCACAAATAGAATTAATTGTAGAGCAGACACATTTTTATGGTTGCATACATAACTGCATTTGCTCCAGAGCTTCTGCTGGCATGAAAATACCGTGTAATTTCCAGCTTCTCTAGCAGGGCCCTGATAGCAAAAATCATTAATGCACACTAGGCTTAGGTTTTGAGGGGTTTTTCATTCTGCCTAAGAGGAAATCTTTAGATGAATGCTTCATTTCCCACCAACTGCTTCTAGTCACTGTGACAAAGCTCTTTACAGGCTCCGAACGCTTTTAGAGGTTTATCAGGTCTTCCCAATGTACATACACCGAGATCTATATATTGAGGCACATCCAGGCTTTTAGGTAGAGTTCTGAGATCTCACAGTGATGTCATGTTTTTAATTTAAAGTTGTCATTTCATAGTGTCTGTGGTTTTAGCCCTCACAGCTATAACAAGGAAGAGCTTGAGAAGGTGGGCTGCATACAGTCCTCACTTTGGCATAGTTTGCAGATGTCTTGAGGCGTATTCTTGAGAGACCTGCGCTGCCTGCCCACCTTGGATGTTCCGCCGTGTCCCTGAGAGTTCCTCCTCGCCAGAGCCCTGGCAGGGTGCTGAGGAGGTCCTCGCTGCCTCACACTGCACATCATCCTCTGCTCTTAGGGGGGTCCCAGAACAGATCCCAGCCTCCCTGAAGGCAGGGACAAGCAATCGACAGAGAAGAGGGGTTTTGCCTTCCTCGTCAGCCCAGGAAGCACGTTTGATGTAGAGGACTCCTTCTGCCTCTCAGAAGGATGGACGATGGCACACTCACGCTTAGGGCTGTGCCGTTCCCATTGCACGTGCGTGGCGGGTGCAATCAGTACGGTGACTTGTTTGAAAAGCGCCGCAGGCTGAGGATGCCACTACTGCACTCACAGCTCCGTCTCTGGTCTGGTGTGGTCCCAAACAAAATGCTGCCTTCTGTGCCTCGGCTGTACCCACTGTAAAACTGAAATAGCCGCCTTTGTCTCTGACCCTCAGGCTCGCCTCCAGCTGTGAGACAGTGAGGTGGATCCAGTGTCTTACTTACAAGGTCAGAAGCGTGACTCGGCCATGCTCCAGGCTGTCCCCAGGCTGTCCCCAGGCTGTCCCGGCTGGCAGCAGGCGCCTGGGCACTGGGGCTGGGAGCGAAAGGGAGAGCGGTGCTGTGCCTGTTGTGTGGCTGACAGTGTGACCCATGGCGGTGCGGCCGCAGCGTCCCGAACAGTGACCTGTGACCAGGGGGCCGGGCTGAAGCCCTTTCAGGGCTTTTGTACCCACAGGTAAGAAATACGTGATGGAGCCCATCGCACTGGAGAACCAGAATGATGTCAGAGCCTGGTGATATCAGTACCTGAGGCGGGACACTGCTCGTGCAGCCCAGCCCAGCTGCAGTGCCACCAGTTATTTCAGATCACAAAGTAAAGGGCCAGTCTTGTCCGACAGCTCTCTGCACAGATCTTCCACGGGGTTAAAACAAATGCGATGTGACAAGCAGTTGTTTTCTCTCTGAAAGATGACTGTCTTGCTTGGCTAGGATCTGATTACATCTATATATGCATGATCTGTTTTCCTTTGAAAATTAAACTGCTGTCTCTCTTTGGTTTTGGCAACAAGGAACTAATAGTATCTTGTGACTTTAGCCCTGTGCTTAGGAGGGGGATGTGACTTGGTGGGGTAAGCCATTTCCTGAGAGGTGTGAGACGTGACCTCAAGACCTGGTGGTGCCATTCGTGTATTCTGTGCCGAGGAGTTGATAAGAGCTTCAGACACACAGAAAGCCTTGAAGAAAGCGGCCGTGGGGGAGGCGTAAGAACCTAGCAAATGCATATGAAAAGATCAAGGGGCTGCATTTGCTAAATCCCAACAGGAACAGATTTGGGGCGAGATGCCCAGTTTCAGAGGGGACCCAGACGTAGCAAAGGGGCAAGAGCGGAGTATGTCTGATGGCTGGCGGCTGGCTCCCTGCCTTCGGAGGGAGAGGAAGATCAAGGCTTTGGGAGTGGGAGGGAGTTAAGAGCAAATGGTGAGGGTGGGAAGAGGGAAAGGGAAGGGCAATAGGGAGGAAGCTACCTGGAGGTAGGAGAAGCTGGCTGAAAGGGCAGGGGATATTTGGGGTTGAATTTAGACACTGTTAAACCTCAGCCTGCCCTTGAGTTTTGAGATACCCTGAGAATGGCAGGACGGGCGTACCCGACTCGCGCTGTAACTTCTGCAGGGAGTGACTGGCAGTCCCACGAAGATTGCTGTGGCAGCGAGCCCTAGGGCTGAACAACTCCTTGTTGCAATTTATCTCTGTTCCTTCTCTGATTTTATAGCATGTGGTACTGTGAGAGAACCTAAAGCCTCTGTTTAAAAGAGCTCCTCGTGTTGCTTTGCTTACTCACATGCTCTGCACAAGGTCATACGCCAATCTTAGAGATATTTTCCTTAATGAAGAATTTTATAACAACTGTTGATGCAGGTGGTTGTATATATAAAATTACTGGGTTATCTGAGCTCCCAGTAATGTTTAATTAATTCACTATAAAAGCAAAGGAAAAAACCTCTATCTCTGCAGATGAACAAAAAAAACCCCCAAAAACAAAGCAAGAAGATAAGAACGGAAGACCTAAGGAAAAAGACAGGACCCTGTTTACCTCCTTTTCGTAGAGCACCTACTTAGGAGAGGCAGCCTTCCAGGGTGCAGCCAGAACAGGCACACACAGCAGGGGAAGGCAGGGGGATGTATAGCAGAGAGGCCACATCCTCTTTTAATAGCGCTGAGTAACAGAAAGAAAAACTCCGAACAGTCCCCTCTCTTCCTTTCTCCGGCTCCTTGGCCTTCGCCAGCAGTGTTAAGGCATTGTTTTGTACCTTTTCTTGGCAGACTCCTAAACCCTTATCATCGCCCCCTGCATGCGGTGAGGTCTTCCTTCTACCCTGACTTAGCAAAATGATGGTCACGAGATTCTCTGTTTCGGTCTTGCGGTGTTTGGTGTCTGTCTGAGTGTGTGAGCCGCTGAAATGAATAGATTTTTATGAGAATTTCACTTTTTTCTTCTTTCTTTTGTAAAACTTATGTCTCACGGTTATTGAAAGAAGGATCCAAATGTTCAGTCTTATTGTTCATTCTAAATGTTTCCTGTCCTCTTTTCTGGTTATTTTTGGAGACCAGAGACTGTAGGTCTCTCGTGTATCATGGCACTTGCAACAAAACCATTTTGGTTTGCTCTAGCATTTTTTTCTGGGGTGTTTAATTTCAAAGATATTCAGGCCTCTGTACAGTTTGGAAGATTTTCAGCTTAATGTGTAGATGGAAGGTGGGAAGTTCCACCTGAGTTGGGGGTTTGCAGTTGATCATTAAATCAGCAGTTTTGGGTGATCGTAGCTGGGGAGTGCAGCAGTTACTATGCCATTTGATGAAGTAATTATCTTCCGTGCGTGAATTGACTCATAGTTCTTTGCTATTTAAAATCACACTGAAGAAAAGAAAAAGAAAGAAAATACCATGCAATGAACCCAGTAGGCATTATTTTTGTGGGTTATCCTGATTTTTCTAAGCCCACGGCACAGTTTTCTGGTGTCTGACTCACACAGAAGCTCCACGCATTTGCATAGAAAAGTACCTTCATCTTCCTCCCCCAGTATCCCCTCCTCCTGCCTCAGCCATCCCAGATAAGCCGTCCCATACCGTGCCTCACTCCTCTCTGCAAACACGCTCTCTAGGGCATGTCCCTGCCCTCCACCCAGGACCGGTGCCCCCCGGGCTGCCCTGCTCAGGCAGCTCTTGCCCCAGACCTTCAAAATGCCTCCTGTTCTCTCGTCCCCATTTTATATGACAGCTGTTTTTCTTCTCCTATTATTCAAGCTCAGCTCCTCTGCTTTTATTTCTGGCAGGGTTATTTTTCTATTTGACTTTGACCCCATTTGTCAAGGGCGCACCCTTGTCACCTCCTTAGTCTAATCCTCTGCTTTGTTGTCTAAAGGTCTTCCTCTCTTTCCTTTTATTGGTACTTTTATCTTTTTCTCCATTATCTTTTACTCCCCTTGATTCTTTCCCCTCTCTTTTGCATTTGACCAAGCTTGTCTTACACATATTACTTGGGGGATTTAAGACTTTTCTCCTTGACAGCTTCTCTTCCCCGTCCCCTGGAAGTTTCTCCGTGCTGCTGGACACACGCCAAAGAGCAAATACATTTATTACTCCAAATGAGACAACGGCAATCCCAGATCGAGAGTGACTCCAGGCGGCAGTGATCGCAGCAGCTCTCTACCGCCGCCTTAGCCATCCCCGTATCTTTACGAGACCACGTTTTTCCTCTTTTGCTGTCATAGCTTCGCATCTGGGGGACTGTCTTAAGGTCTTTGAGGTAAGAGAAGGCATAAAGGAGCGGCGAGAGTTTGCTGCAAGGCTCAGTGATCAAAAAAGGGTGCAGCAGTGTCGTAGTGTGGGTTTCTATTTGCGGTTCCACCGCTGCTATCCTCTTTTGTTACCACCCTCGGGCTCACTGTCGATGCCTGAAGCGTGACTGTAGACAAAGTCTTTATGACGGTGGCTGGAAACCGCAAAACTGGGTGCAATGTCTTGTCAATCACAGCATCACATGGGTGTTTTACATCATGTGTGTCTTGGTCAGTGCCAGCATAGCGGCATTCATGGTTTTCTAGCATTTCAAAAAGGCTGTATTTCTTTTAAATCTTGCCAGGACAGAAAAAGTTGGGGTCTTCAAGGGGCAGAAGTGAGAAGATAAGGAGTTCCCTTTGATTAATCTCTCTTGGTTGAACTGTCCTTCCCCCGTGTTTTGTGTTTCTTATCAGATAGGGCAGCAGGAGTCCTGGCATGATCAGAGCAGTCCAGAAGAAACAGGGAACCTGCTGACACTGAAAATCCTGACAGACTGAGGACTGATCCTCCCTGCCCACAGAGCCTGAGTTTGCGTCTCTACACTAATGGTGAGCTTTCCACTGGCTGCATAGAGCAGGCTCCTGCTTGAGGGACCAGGATAATTTCTAGCTGTGAGATGTGAGGAGCCACGCAGGTGCCCACACAAGCAAACCCCTGTACGTTGCACTCTTCCCTCATCCTAACAAAGCGTCCAGAATGTGTGCAAGCACTGACCTCCTTCACCTCAAACAGGTCTTTGCATTTCAGCTTTCCACAGCAGTGAGTTGCCGTTAATAGCATGTAGCCAAGTCTGGGCTGTCCAACTGTATACACCAAATGCCACCGTAACTTGCCTGTGGCACCGTTGCTGAAGGGAAGGTGCATGGCACGCCGGCAGAGATGCACAAGGTTGTTCCTAGAAGATCCCTGTTCTGGAGCAGGATCTGTGCTTGCTTCCTGCTCTCCAGGCCTTTTATCTAATCTTGCAGCAATGCAGCTTCACCAGATTCCTTTGGCTAACCAAAGCGGAAAAGCTGGTTTCAGATGGGAATTTCACTTAGGACCATGTAAAATGCGTATGCACAGAGAGCCGCAGAAGACCAGGCCATTGCAGGTCTGCCTGATCTCTCTTCTCTGTCCATGTGTCCCAGGGTCAGTTCTCAAACTCTTGCCAGTGTTTTCAGCAGATGTGGAAACCATGGACCGCATCACACAGTAGGAAAGTCTTACTTGCTTTTTTCTTCACAACAAAAGGAGACCCACTCCTGTGAAATCCTCTATCTGGGGCTTCAGGTTGCTGGTTTTCTCCATGTATGCATGTAGAAATCATGAAAAAAAAGGAGTCGTGAAGTGCTCTTTGGAGCACTTGCAGAATAGCCACAGTTTAGATAAGTGCAAATATTTTTGCTGGGTGAAGTTTGGGCCATGTGGGAACTGACCACCGAGCGTGGTATGAATAGGAAGGGGAAAGCTAAGTAGAAAATACCTTTGCTAGCAGTGCCTTTGGTAGGCACAGCAGAAATAAGCAAGGTGTCCTGGTTTCGGCTGGGATAGAGTTCTCTTCCTAGTCGCTGGTACAGCGCTGTGTTTTGGGTTTCACATGAGAAGAATGTTGATAACACCCTGATATTTTCAGTTGTTGCTAAGTCATGTTTAGACTAAAATTCAAGGACTTTTCAGCTTCTCCTGCCCAGCCAGCAGGAAGGCTGGAGGGGCACAGGAAAGGTGGGAGGGGAGACAGCCGGGACAG
>JAVKLA010000054.1:14833659-14848647 GCA_034782735.1 Sagittarius serpentarius | reverse complement strand
AGTGTCATTGTTAGTTTCTTCCTTTCTGTTCTATTAAACTGTTCTTATCTCAGCCCACGAGCTTTACCTTTTTTCCCTGATTCTCTCCCGCATCCCACTGGGTGGGGGGGAAGTGAGTGAGCGGCTGCGTGGGGCTGAGTTGCTGGCTGGGGTTAAACCATGACACAAGGGATGTACCTGCTTTGCCTGGCACTTTTTTGGTGAGGAAATGCCTCCATTAGACCCTATTTATTTGTGGACCGCATTAGCAAAATACTCCATGTGTAGTGTGGCTGTTGCTATATAGCAAAGTGTTATTTTCCACCTCCTTCCTGAAGAAAATAAGCAGTGCGTGTTAAAACAGAGATTTTGCCGTTAGAACTGTGTTTTTATGACAGCGCAGAAGAGTGGGGGGCAGCACGGGTAACGTTGTGGGGATGCCGCAGGGCACCGCTCTCAGTTGCCCTGCATGAAGTACACGTGTGCCTTGGTGAGGAGACGGTGTGACACTCTCCACTGGTCCCCTCATGTAGTGCCAGGGGGGAGCACAGCGTAAAGAGGGCAGCAACAACCTCGGGGATGAGGCCGGAGAGGACTTCTGTGGTCGCCAGTGTCACGTGTTTAAGCAGAAATTCATCTGGCATTTTGGAAGGGGGAAGGCAGTGCTGATCGTTCCTGGCTGCTGCGCTGGGTACGTGCCGATGCACTTGGCAATGAGGATGATGCGTTTTCCAACATAGAGGAGGCTTGTGTCCATGCAGTTTTAAGGTCAAATTGTGGCATCACACCCTTGAGACAGTAAACAGTGGCAGATTGTGAAAGGGGCTGTACCAGTAACTCTTCACCATGACATTTTTGGCACGCCATCTAGCCAACGCCCCGGGAAGGCTCTCAGACTGTGGTGATGCACCGTCTGCTCACATGTTGCAGCCTTTCCGGGTGACAGTAGGCTAGATGTCCCTGGCTTGGCCTTTTAAATGGACCTCTCGCCAGGATGGTGGCTCCTTGCAAGATGAAACAGAGCAGGTCAGGGAAAGAGTAAGATGCTGACGTTTCCCCGTGAGGTCTTTCAGGATCTCAGAAGAATCCATAGCTGAAAAGCAAATGATCTTCAGTCACAGACTGAGAGGGGAGGTGCAGTGCATGTAAAGCTGTGAAAGGTACCTCAGGAAACCCAGGCCGTTCACACGGAGGATGTCCAGCAATGCAGTAGTATAGATATTCAGACACATGCAAGCACAAGGTGGATTTAGAAGACCTCATACAATCAGCACTGGTGAAACCTCTGCACTAAACCTTTATTTGGCAGCATTTCAGCCTCCCCTGTGTTATTGTACCCCAGTTTGCATGTCTTGTATTACACGGGCAGTCCCCTGAGCGGCACCCTTGAAAGAAATTGAACCAAAAGTGTCTTCCGAATATCCCACGTGGAAGAGAACCAGTTACATACAGCAGTCACAGCGGCTGCTCCTATTCTTGTATCATCACAGCTGTTGTCAGCCGACCGATGTGATGATGGAACAAGAAAAGGGAGCCTGGAAGGAACCTGGGCAACAATGTGGATACTTTGGGGAAAAATACTTGATTAGTATGTGTGATTTCAGCTCCACAGGCTGGCATCATTGCTAGCGGGGCAGAAATGCCAGGCAGGCATAGGGAAGAAGCACATCCTGTATCTTATCCCATATCTCTCTAGCAGGCAGGGGAAGTATGTGGCTTTTTATGTGCTATAGTAGCCCAGTTGAGTTCATGGAGCATTGCACTGTGGAGGGCCGTCCTAGCCCAAACTCTTTCCTTAGTCCCTAATCCCTTTGTGTTAGCTACAGAGGTGGCAGAGTAGAGGCAGGAGTTGCTCTGAATCAGCGTGGTGAGTCCCCGTCTTCAGGTTTATAGGACTTGTTCTGAAACTGCTTTTTCTCTCGTGCTACTGCAGGAGGTCCTCAGGGCAGTGGTGTACCACACTGCGAGCATTTAAAGCAATGCAGAGGTTTCGTTCAGGAGGTCTGTCCTGCAGCAGATGTCATCCTCAGGGACCGTTATCCTCAATACCCTTGAGTTCTGGATAAGCTTCCCCCAAACTCAGCTTTGTTATTTTCTTAATAGTGAGTATGGTGCAAAGCACTCTCCTGAAAGCTCTGGAAGCTGCTGGTCCAGTCCCTAAAGGGACTTGGGTGTGTGATGCTCCTCACCAATGGTTTTTACTGCACAGCTGCTTTTACCCAGGTTGCAGCAGCATCACGGTGGCACCAGTGATAACGGTGTGAAAGCACTTGCCCTCTTTTGGTCTGGACAGTCATCTGTGAGGCACTGCCTACTCACTAGGTCACTACAGCTGTCAGTCACTGCTGACCTGGGCCAGCTTTGAATGGTGGGTCCTGAGATGAGAGGTTTCACCCTGTCATTCTTCTCCAGAGGCAGCTGCTTTTCCTGAAGAAGTCTTTCAAGAGCCTTTCTAATGGATGCAGGAAAAAGAAGAAAATACATCCCCAGGCTTCTACTTCCATGCTGGCATTGCGTTGCTTCCTGTGACCCTCTCTCCTCCCAGCAATGCATGGCTTTAAGGTTGCATAGGCTGGGTGGAATATATTTTAGAGCGAGACTCTATTTAGCCGTGATGTCAACTGCAGCCAACTATAAAAAGATCAGTAATGCGCTTTGAAAGTGTAACAGCTGCTGCTCTACACAGTCTCTGGTGTATTACCAGTCCGCCCTATTTCATGTGCACACAACCAAAATAAAATATTACAGCAATCATCTTATTATTTAGTTCAAGGAATTTGGGACATAAACTCCCCAGAAACCAGGAGGAATTCAAGGTTAGACAAACTGGGTAATTTTACACAGTTTGTTAACAGAAAGGTAATTTTATCCGGCTTTGCAATGTAGCCTGACTTTTACCTAGCACTTGACTATGTGCTATCAGCAATCCCTACATAGCGACAACAGAGCAGCAAACCTTTCCTTTGGGCAGGTTTGCTGGGTGTTGTTCACATGCCATTATCAACTGAGCTCTTGCATGGGGCAAGTCCAGCAATATATCATCCAACCCATGAAACCTATTTTTTTTTGTCCTTAACTGGATGTGTCCACATTTATTTGAAAACACACTAACCAGGCCAAGATTTCCCATAAAAGCAGGACTGTTTAAGAAAATGTGATTTATTAACGTAAAGTGAATAGAGAGAAGTGAATGACTGTGGAATTGTGCTAGCACTATACACCGTCACAGTACCGGAGGTGGGGCCTCGGCTGGGTCTCTGTTAAGGACAGCCCTGAAACTGTGGATGCGGTAGTAAAGCCAATTCTTTTCTACATTCTGAACAATAAACATTTAGGAATAATGACTGCATTTCACTCTGTGGAATTCCTTCTGTTGAGGACCTTGATGCATTTTCCAGGGCTGTCTCTGTTTTACTAAAACACGGGAAGGCTGAGTGACCTGCCTGCAGTTATGCGAAAGCCAGCGAGTGGCAGGGCAAGACGGGGAGCCTGGCTGTTCTGGTTCTGCTTTCCCCCTTCCTGTCCTTTCCCTTTAGGCACTGGGCCTGCCCTCGGGTGAGCTGTGGTCCATCCAGATCAATTTTCTGCAACCAAATCGGACAGCTCGAGCAATATGAGTCCTGGAAGCAACAGCTACATAAAAAGGACAAGGAAAAGTTCCAGCAAAAAGATCTCACAAGTGCCCAGTTTGCTGTAGTGGTTGCTTGAAGTCCTGCTGGACTGAGCCCTGACTCGGCGGGGTCTGGCGTGGGGACCAGCCAGGCTGAGGGACAGCACCCTCCCGCCTCGCAGGGCCGAGCGGATCAGCGCCGGCTCCAGGTCCCTTGACAAGACTAAACAGTGCAAAGCGGCCGCAGTGTTGTAGGCGGGTTGATTTTGTTTGTTTTGTAGTGCAGATAGGGCCTTGGTGGTGTGGGTGAAGAACAGCCTGTTCCTAAGTGACGTGTAAACTTCCCTGACACAGGTTTGAAGCAGCGGTGAGCTCACCGGTCTGCGAAGAAATGGTCGGCTGCCAAACACGACTGTTACCAAAGGTGACAGGACAGTTAGGCAATGTGAGGAATGATTTGGCATCGGACAAGGCCGCTGGGATGGAAACGCGCACACCGCGGGACGGGCTTGGCCGTGTCTCTGAGCGCTGGCTGCACCCAGCTCCCAAGCAGGGATGTTTCATCCCTGAGGAAATCAGGAGCACCCAGAAATGAAAGCAAGCATCCTCCAGTTACACGGGAAGCTTGGGACGGAGCCAGGGAGCAGCCTCCGTGCCCAGGCAACAGTGCTGCGGGTGCAGGCAGGCCCATCCTTCCCTGCAAACCCCTCGGGCTCCCCCACTTTGCCAGGGCACCTGGCTGTTCCCTGTGCTGCGGGCAGGAGCAGCGTTAGCAGGATGAGGAGCTGACTGGGGGAGCTAATTTCTTCTATGTACAAATACATATGCAAGCACGCAGGGTATGGTTGTTTAAATAAAGTGATGCTGAAGAAGGGTGACTTGTGTCAACAGATGGAGATTAATTTACATGCTACAGTGTGTAGCAATATGCTGTCAGGTAAGAACTGGCATATTTTTTGTGCCTGGCCATGTATACATAAATGTATCACCGGGGGAGCTGAGTTGCTCCGGAATTTAAGGTTGCGGCTTTTTAATAGCATGTAGGAAACAGGATACTGGAAATCCTTGAACATTCAATAACTTCCCAGCCAGAGCCTTTATTTGGCCTCTAATAGTCTGCAGAGTATTTAAGATTGTACTATATCCCTTGATAACTAAGAGCTCAGTTCTTTAGGTATCGAGCAGCCTCCATTCTAAATAGGGATGGCTGAGACTTTTTGCAAAGCTTTTGTCTGCCTTTGTGTGAGGCTTTGTCTGAGGCTTTGCGACAACCAAGTGGCTTCCACGCTTCTAGAAGTGAGATGGGTAAATCAGTGGCCGCGAGCCCATTTGTTCAAAGAAGAAGAGAAAATAGTACTGCAATCCTACACGGGTGACAAGATGAAGCTGTCTGTCTCATACAATAGCTATAAAAACCTCAGGCTCTTGGTGTTCTGACTCCCTGGCTATGATTTTCCACAGTGACCAAGTAATTTATTTAATCCTTTCACTACCTCTTTGCAGAGTCTTGGAGCTTTAGGGTGTCAGAAGGAATCATCAGACTAACTCCTGCAAGGCATTAAAAGGTAAGATCTTGCCGTGTGTCACTGGGGGAAAAAAAGGACTTTTCTTTCAAAACAGATGTTTTCCCTCTAATATATTTTACAAGTTGAGGAAAACAAGCTCTTCCAAAAATGAAAATTAATTGAAAACTTGGATCCTTTTGCAATGGATGTGATGCTAAAGCTGACATCTTGTTTCTTTCACTTATGGTTAGAGAAATTTTCTTCTTTGGATCTTCAGGACTTTCCAGACCTCCTGAAGGATTTTTCTCCTGAATCCTAGGTGACTGGTAAAAAGATAAAAATTATTAGATATCTTGTAGGGCATTAAACTACGTGCCTCTAAATAAGTATTGTTTTCATCAAACCAGTTGGATTGGATACTCTTACTTATTTTTGTGCAATTTGGGAGTCCTAATCAGGACCAGCCCCTTCCTGACATGGCCACTAAAGCCTGGGGACTGGATTATTCTGTTAGTGATCAACAGTGGGATAATTACATTTTGCCCACAGAATGTAGTGAGGGGGTCAGAACGAATACCCACTGACCTGAATGCGGCATTTCACACCACAGCGATAAGGTTCAACCAGTGAAGATTGCTACTGCCCTCTTTTTGAATAGAGAGGTTTAGCAAGAACCAGCCGCCTGTCATGGCTAACAGGTTACTGGGAGGTGCTGGGCACACTACTAATGATGTTTGGGACTCCATCTGGCAAGGAATTTCCTTCCCCAGGTTTTGATCTGCAAAGAAATGTCAGTTGCTGTTGCAAATATCAGAGCCCGTTCTCTAGCTGGAAAAATATTGTTTTGCTGTTATATAAAGGCTACTCAACAATTACAATGATGGGCACTCTATGGAGGCCTGTAATAAAAGCAACACACAAAAGGAGATACTACATTCACATATTTTTGTGCCTAAGGGCTTGTCTATGCTAGAGATATTTTTTTTTTTTGCTGTGAGTATCTCAGTGAGGTTAAAGACACATTCTTCCTGCCTGTGTCTGTATAGCTACATCTAAATGAGGGCTTTTATCAGCATAACTATGTCAGCAGAAGACCCAGCTCTTAACTCACATAATTGCACTGGGAAGGCTCCCTAAGTGGAGGCCAGCTTATACAGGTTCTGCAGACAGAAGGAAGCAAGAGAATTGCTCCTTTCATCATGATAGCGTTTTATCTCGGGGGCCTAGTGCTGACATTTTGAGTGTTGTTAACCTCTGCTATTTTAGGACTGGTGTGTAGGAGCGCATCGCCACTGAATCAGGCATTCAGATACTTCTCTCCTGGGAATCAGAAATCTGGCTGGTAAGATGTAATCACCTTGGTTAAGCTTCTCCTGTGAGAACTCTTGCCCTGTTTTTCCTTGATGAAACTCCCTCACATGCCAGCCGTCCCGGACCCTGTTTTACACAAGATACATGATGAGGTCCCCAGTGGATGACTCCATGACTGCTTTAAATTACATGTTAATATGTCATTCCCCTCCTCATTCCAGGATTTCATTATCTTGCAGCAAAGCATGTGAAAGGAAGAGGATTCACGTCTCCCTGTATTTAAGAGGAAAAACGTATGACCTGTTCAGCAGCAATTCCTCTCAGGCATCAGTCAGCAAGATATGGACCAGAAGGTGTGTAAATAAACTGTAGGCATTTTAAGCCAAAGGGGCTGGGTCAGATTATGGATGTACTAAATGTGCCAGTCTTGAACTCTGGCTTGATGAAAAATGAGGGTTTGGCAGCTTAAGGAGGTGCTGCCTGCCACTCCCTTTGCCATCTCCCTCATTCACACTCCTCTCCTTGCAGCCCTTCACCCTGACAATTGTAGTGACTCAGTTGTTTACAGGGCTGGGCTGGGAACCAGATCTGGGAATAAAGCCACTTTAAGGAGAGAGAGAGAGAGAGAGAGAGAGGGATAAAAGGAAGGAGGCTGCATTTCACTGCGAGCCAGTGTTGCCACTGAAACCCCATCGTACCAAAACACAGCCTTCTGCAGCGATGGGGAGAGGAGCCACAGCCTCTCCAAGAGGAACATCTGCAAGCCAAGAAAAGGCACAGTTATTAGTGCAGCCCATACACAAACATAGATTTGTGACTCTGCCTTGCAACAAAGGATCTTGCATTACTTTTGTAAGAAAAGGTGTTACTGCTTATCTCCTTTGAGGACAGCCTACTCACAGATAAAGAGAATGGGAAGTCTTGTCTCAGTAATTTGTCCTGTGCTGCCCATTAGGAAAACAGAGTGAGGAGGTTTTAGCTCAAAGTTTCTGTCTTTGTTCACCAGCCTCATGCACTGTAGTCTGCTCTGATTTTATTATCCTTGATGAGAAAGCAAAAAAAAAAAAAAAAAAGAGAGAAGAAAATGATATTGAAACACTGTCAGCAGGCTGATGGGACCTGTGTGATTCTCAGCAGTTCTGCTGCGCCGAAGGTTTCAGTCTACAGTTGTTGCCACCGTGAACAACATCCAAGGTCCACAAAAGCCTCAGAGGAATGGAAGTCAATAGATTTAGTCCCACTGTGCAGGATTTGCCTCTCCACTAGCAGGCCACAAATCAGAAGAGGATGAAATTGCCTACTGAAGCGCAATTCTACTCGCACAGAATAAGGGAGATAAAAATGCACTTCCTACACTGAAAAGATGTTCATTAGAGCAGAGGAGCTCAGGTAGGGAAGCAAACTATCTAGTGATCTGACTATGGCAGGACCAGCAGGGTGTCTGGATTGGTGAGGGTACTTCTTAGGGTGCACTTTGCTATTCCTGCCGAGCTGATCTACAAGCTAGTTGCTGTCCGTGCTTCCTGTTCGTGTTGCTTTCCTTATATTGCATCTCGTGGCTGTGTGGCCACAGGGCGAATCTGTTCATCTGGCTGGTAACAGCGGCAAATTAACCGTGCCATAAAAATGAGTAGTTTTCAGCCAGATCAGCCAGCTGAATCAACTCCATCGCTAGATTCAGCACGAGGGAAAGGGCAGGAGAGCGCAGCTGGGAGCAGCAGTGGAGTGCAACCACCGCTATTTGGCATTAGCTCAGTCATGGCCCTAACTGCAAGCTGCTCCCGAAAGGACAACCTGCTCCCATCCTCTCTTCCCTGCTCCCGGCAGCGCATTTCTGCTTTCTTTCTGCCGGCAGCACGTTTCTGCGGCTGCCAGCGCTTTCCTGACCCCTTGGTGAACCAGGCCTGCTCTCTAAGCCAGCAGAGAAGCAACCTAGGAAGTGAATAGTTTTCTGCCTGCTTGGTAAGGTGAAGGGGATTGCTGAGACGTCCAACAAGCCTAAGAGCTGGCAACAAGGATGCTGGTGGGAGTGTGTGGTGTGTGGCTGGGAGCAGACCAGGGCGGCTCCTTCTGACAGCAGCCATTTCATGAAACCTCATTCTCAATTTAACCCAAAGCAGGAAAAAAAACCCCAAACAACAACATAAAAAAGTGAGCCACAGCTGAGCAGATGGGAACAAGCTGCACGCTCTCCATTAAAAAGAGTGCATCTGATAATTAAATGAAGAGGGACAGGTTTAGCGCATGCTTTTGAAATGTATGTTATCCTTCTGTTTGCTGAATGGAAGGAGGGACATGACGAGTGCCACGTAGTGCACACATAGCCTTGCTCTTCCCAAGAGACAGGCAGGAGGGTCAGCAAACAGTTTTGCAATGAAACCCTTTCTCTGCCTATCATTTCCCCTGTCACTGGGCAGCTTGGAGGCCCAAAGGTAGATGATACAGTTCATTTGAGAGTAAAGCCAAAAGGAAAGGACACTGGAGAGAAGAAGCTGGTACGTAGCACAGCGCAGAGGAGGATGCGCCTGGAACATCAGAGCTCAGGGGCAGGGGTGTGCCATCTCTGTCCCCTTTGGGGACACGTGCTAGCTGGGGTCAGACCCTGACCCAGAGTTACCACTCGCTTCTGGAGGTATTTTAAAAGAGCATCCATAGGTGCTCTGAATTTACATGGATGGAAATCATTCATCTGGCTGTTGATTCACAGTTTCTTCTGGGCAGATAGCCAAAAACGCAATTGCTAATTGCATCAATTTTCATGTTCTCTCTTCTGTAAAATCACTTTATTAGAGGAGTTGGTTAAATTCAGGAAGTGCTCAAATTCCCGGCCGTATCTTGTTTAGCAAAGACTTCTTGATAACAGTGCTGTACTGCTTCTCCCAGCTCATGTGCCTGTAAAAGGCGTGATTGTTTACACAGTTACGCTGCTGCAAATGCAATCATATCAGCATAAGATAATTGAACTGGTATCACTTATTTTATTAGACTGAACTGTTCTTTTATGATCACCTGTAGCTGGTATAACTCTGTCCATGCTATGGGATGTTTGCTGTCTGTCAAAACGGGGATATTTGGTGAAGATGGACTTTAGCCCATGTATGTTTCCTCAGGAGTCGCTCTAGCACTCTGTCAATAAACCTGATTTCAGCAGTGTTTGCTGACACGGCTAAAAAGGTACTGCCAGACTCTACATCCGATTAACTGTTATTCTGCACCTCGTGTAATAATTTAGAGACGTCAGTGTGAATGTCACCATAAATTACTGCATAAATGCAAGGCAGTAGCGCAGTGAACGGTGTTAGCTTCAAAGCAGAGACAACTATTATCTGACCCACTGTAGAGAGGTCCCAGAAGGGACTGCAAGTCGTTTGCAAAATTGCAACTGTATTGCTGTCTTTCTGAGTTGTCCAACGGGAGGTGAAGCAAACGGCACTGTTTGCTCTTGGTTGCGAGGCAAGATTAGACCATGCTTTAAAGGAGACCTCTTGAAGGAAAAAGAAAATGGAATTGTGGTTATTTTCAGGCATCGAGCCAAATAGCATACAGGTTTCTGCTTGGAAAATTACCTTTCTCTTTTTTTTTCTTCTCTCTCTCTGGTTTTGAAGTTTCATTAGTTCTTAGGAAAACTGAAACTATTCAGTCCAGAGGAGAGCATGGTGGAGGTCTTGTGGAAGTGGATTCAAAGTACTCTCTTGCTTAACTGAAAAGTAGAAACGTAAAATCTTGAGTTGGCTTGTTTTTCTCCACAGACATACGACATTTGAATAAACAAGCAGTAACGAAAAAAGACAGATTCAAATGACTTAAGAGAATTTTCTCTCAATGAATCCTGTGGTGCCATTATACACTTTGTTATCCCAGATCTGCCAATCCCAGTAGGTCCAAACCCAATTTACTGTGCATGCACAAATGGCTGGAGTGTGATCCTTGATTTTAATGTGTCTTGAACACCTAAAGAGTTACTGAGAAGATCTGCTGTCTGTCACACGTACAGTAGGGTCACCCTGGGCTCCTAAACTTCAGGAAAACCAATAAGCCGTCACAAAAAAAGCAGCTTGGTGGTAGATGAGGTTGAGTGGTCACCAAAAGGGGCAACAATGGCAGATTCACTGTAGCTCCTGGGACAAAGATATTTTCAGACAGGCTTCCAAAAAAAATAGAAATCAATTTCTATAAAATTACTATGAGCAAAAGATCTATAAGGGGAAAACAAAAATATTTACATATACTCTTTAGTCTAGATTATATCAGCCAGAGCAAGGTAGAGACATAAGCACAAATCAAATTTGTTTTCCTTTGTGTTGCTAGCAGAGTTGGAAGTCCACTACACTGTAACACTGTAGTGCCTTCATGGGTGGTTTTACAGTCTGATCAGCTCCTAACCAAACAGCTTGTATCCATCCTTTAAGGAAAGGGAGACAAACAAAGAGCAAGCCTGTAATTTAAAGTAAAAGAACTTGAACACTTTCTTCCTTCTGGTCCTGGTCTGTTCGGGCAGTACAACTCTCATGAATCCAAACTGAAGACAGTAAAAAGAGGAACAGAACTATCATGTTCTGGAAAAAGGTAAATCCTGTTACTACTCACAAATGCAATTCAATTGCCAAACCTCGGGGAATTTAATTCTTCCATTAACCCGGTCACCCTCCCAGAGATACATGTAGCCTTTCCTTCCAGGCAGTCCACTCTCCTCTCTCCCAGCTACAGGAGCTCTGGGCTGGTATGATAACGCTAGGGCTGGGACTGATGTTCACACTAGGTTTATTTAACGTCGTCATTCCTGAGAAGCTGATAACAGTATTTTCATAGTGAACGATTTGCATTTCTGAGCCCATAGCACAGTGCCAGACCCAGCTGCTCGGCAGTGTTCATTTGAGATAATCAAATATTTAGCAGCGATTGCTCTAGCAAACACTGCATTAGGCCACAGCTTACAAAGCGGGACTCCTTCCTCTGTTAGCCAGCACCGTGCAAGTGGAACTCCTCCAAAGGACAGCCTCTGCCGCAGGAAGCACACAGGTTTCACCCATGGGTGCCTCGGAGGACGTGCTGATGCTCTGGTACCTGCGAACACCAGGAAGAGTAGAAAAGCTGTTTGTTTAATTGAGACTAGCGCTCTATGAATGTTTTAATGGTTCACTGTACAACTGCAATGAGTAGGTCGGTATTTTTAACTGTTAAAACATTCACCAGCTTGAATTAAATAATTGATTTATACTATATTAAGTTTCTAGGTCTACATTTCTTAGTGGAGGGCACTGTTGCTGGACTAGACTACCTCTCGGGGACTTGTATTTCTTCCGTGTTTCTTTTCCTATGCAGAATCAGCTGTTACAAGAAATAAATGAGTAATTTACTGGCTGAACTTAGCATTTTTGTCTTATCTTTGAGTTAAGCAAAGGTTTTTCTCAAATACATAAACTCCTGGGAACTCTTTGTCATAATCGTTTGGGAGATACTTCTTCATTCACAGGATTCACGAGCAATTCACTGAAGGTGTTAGAAGTCATATGGCTGCATGCCAGGGAACAGCCAGGGCTGGCTGCTCCCTCTGGGCCGGGGAGCCAAGGGGGCTGGAAGTGTGAGCCAGCGGGTCGGGGTGCAGGTGAGAAACTGGGGGCCCGTAGCCATAGCTCAGGCAGGGGCCAAGGACAAGAGCCTCAGCTGAAGCAGCTCCCGAGGGCCAGGGCTCAGTGCCGGCGCTGGCCTCTCCGCCACGCTGCCTGGGAGCTCTCCCCACAGCTGCGAGTGGGCCCCGAGCCCCAGCAGCCAGCCCTCCAGCAGCAGGGAGGATGTGCTCAGGGCCCTGGGGCTGCCTGGACGCGTACCTCCACGTAAATCCCTATTTTATGCCAGATGAGCCAGGATTTCACACTGTAGCTCAAATAACCATCTCTGTAAACACAAAATTTTCTTCTGCAAAAATATTTTGTTTGTCATATATTATCCCAGCCCAGGACTTCCTGACTCCTCTCAGAATTTCAACCTCCATTTCTTTTCTAATACATCATCTCACAGCTATTCCCCTTCCTATACCTGATCATGCACTCAGCTTGTCCACCAATTGCACATCACAGCATTTACTGACACCACAGTGTAATGGCAAGTTTCTGTATTTACAAATCTGACTTGGAAGCACCATGAAACAGAGGAGAGTTGACATAACATGTCCATTCCATGCTCACCAGACAGCTGTGCCATGGGGAAGGCAGGCAGAGAGCCACCAAGGGCAGCTCAGTGCCGCCCGGTGTCTACAAACAGAGGCAAACCAGGCTGCAGCACTGTGCCTTGGGCATGCCTCAGTCGGACACAGCGCTACCAGACACGTTTTGCTTT
This sequence comes from Sagittarius serpentarius, assembly GCA_034782735.1. Lineage (NCBI taxonomy): Eukaryota > Metazoa > Chordata > Aves > Accipitriformes > Sagittariidae > Sagittarius > Sagittarius serpentarius. Next base: position 14,835,906 of record JAVKLA010000054.1, on the reverse strand, counting down.
GAGTCTCCAGCTGGGACCTCTCCAAGAGACTACGCTGTGCTTCGTGGAGAAACCTGCTCCGCTGGCACCAGCTTGCATGCCTGTTGCATGGTATAGCAAAGCTGGCATGAGAAGAGAGGAATAGTCTCACTTTTGCTAAACGTACCCAACGTTTGCTACGGCAGAGAACCTGTCAGGAGATAAATCAGTTTTCTGTAATTATTCCCAAAATCAGCTTGTCAAGCAAGATGCTCATGGAGCATCTTGGATTCAGCCTGGACTCCAGACACACAGGCAAACTAAAGGCTGCCTGGTTTTGGGCCAGTCTCCTACCGGGAAGCAGAAACAGCTCTGGTTTTGCTAGTATATTAAATGAAGTAAATATGTCCTTCCCTTTGGGTGAAACATAGCAAATCCAGTAGGGATCAGTCAGAACTTCAGTTTCTTTCACTCTAAGGATGCAGTTTAGGGTAAAGAATTGAGAGTTTCTTAAAGCAGGAACTTTAAGATTAATCTCACTATGGATTAAACTGTAGAATTGATGCCCTCAGAAAATATTTATGAAGCATAAACTTCTCAAGCCAAGCAGAAAATGTGTCAGATCAAAACAGTGAAAACATGTTTTAATACAAGTGATTTTATAAATGAACTAACAAATCTTAAAGTGAAGTTGGATCTGGTGCTGAAGTGACAGACTTGTAAAGCACGGTGCAGGCTGGTATGAGGAGACAAAATCATCTGTTCCGCTGTTAGTCTGGTCCATGAAATAGCACCAAATAGTCAGTATGGAGAACTGTGTGCCCTGGAGAGCTCCAACTGTCGAAAGAGGACAGTACACCCTTGTTCTGCAATCTTTGGCAGGAAAAAGCAAACAACACAGTGTTATGTTTTATCCTCAGTCAAAAAAAAACAAAGCCAAGACGCTAGTGAAGAAGCTACAAAAGATTTCCAATTGGTTGTGAAATTTCTTTTGAAGCTTGGATGACTCATCACCTGAATCAAATTCTGCCCCATTTGTAGTAAACAGTGCCCTGTGTGGCATTCATTCTCTCAAGAAATACTAACTGGAAGTTAAGTACTTTTAATTTAAAGCTTTACATTTCTTCTCCCTTTGACACAAAGGCTTCAAAGCGCTTTGTTAGTGTGAGAATAAAATCTCTTCAGCATTCCTGAGAGATCAGCAGATGGATCTAAAGCTACCTTGCATGGTAGACAAACTCCAAAGCAGTGTGACCAACTTCAGGGGATAACCCCAGAAAAATGGGCCGCAGGCTTCAGCGAAGCACTGGGCACAAGGGGGATTCCCACATGCACCCCTGAGTTTCAGGAGCTGGGCAGTTCTCTTCCTTTGCATCAGCTCCACGCACCACCAGAGAGGGATGCCCCGCTTCCCAGGCGTGCAGTCTGCATCTCGGTTTGGGTGGGAAACATGACCAAAAGCACTTCATGCTAACGCAGTCTTTCCCAGAATCCTGTGAGGAGGATCGATTGTGCTGGGAATAAACTTCCTTAGACATGTGTGGGAGCAACACTCTCCCCTTGTGTAGCACATAAGAATAGTATTGTTGTGAACGGTGTTTCATGGTCACAAGGGAGTGAGCTAATTGCAGATACAGCTCTTGGAGAAGTAATTGCCTTGTACTCTTTTTTTCTTTCTCTGGCTCATTTCTTTCCCTTCCTGTGTGAGGCCTGAAGCATGTTTCCCGAGAGAAGTAAGAGAGGTAGGTGGCAGACCCCACACTACCTTCCAGCTGCAGCAAAAGGCCTTCAATCTGTGATGTAAAGCTGCCGAAAAAACATTATTCCCTTCTATAAAGCAACGAAAAAGCGCACAGCAAGCGTTCAGCGGCAGTTCCCCCAAACACTAAGGTAGCTGCGGCGGCGGAGGGCCTGCGATCAGGGGCAGGCAGCCCCACCGTTTCTGGCGAAAGCAATGCTGCTGCGGCTGCTGCCGCCTCGGGGCAGCTCCCTGCCCGCCCGGCCGAGGCCGCCCGACCTCCGGTCCCGGGGACAGGGGGCGAGTTTATTTTCAGCCCCATCCCCGAGGGGCTGGGACGGGCCGCCCCAGGCGGGTGTAAGCCCTGCCCCGGCAGCCGAGAGCTCAAGGCCCGGGGAGGACGGCAAGGCGGGAAGAGGGGGCTGAGAGGCGCCTCACGGGATGGCGGCCCCAGGGCGACGGCCGCCACCGCCACCGCCATCGGCCTGAGTCGAGGGGGGGGATGGCCGCCACGCTCGCGGGCGGCCGTTGGCGAGGGGGCGGGGCGGAGG
>JAVKLA010000054.1:14806655-14825450 GCA_034782735.1 Sagittarius serpentarius | reverse complement strand
ATGAAAAACACTGCACAGTTAAGTTTCAGCAGCTGAAGTAGATGTATTTCTTCTGGACAGATCTGTGTTCTGTTTGATTAGAAGTGACAATTTGTCTAACCTTTTGTGACTTAGCTTTCTTAGTCCTTTTTTATGGAGGAAATCATGGTAGTGGTTATACAAAATGCTCTTTGCTCTTCCGTGCTTAATCAATTAATCACAACAGCGACATTTTTTTTCTACAGAAAAAGATGGCAAAGCCTTTCATCCAACCTATGAAGAAAAACTCAAACTTGTGGCACTGCACAAGCAGGTTCTGCTGGGACCTTATAACCCTGACACTTGCCCTGAAGTTGGATTCTTTGATGTGCTGGGGAATGATAGAAGGTAAAAGGGCTGGTGCTCTTGTTGGGCTTAACTCTGCTTTTCCTGTCTGAAGATAACATCATCTAGTTTCTGCAATAAGACGACAAGTATGTGGGTTGCCTTGGTATGTGTGTATGGTAGTGGAAAGTGAGAGAGGCCTCTTCAAATACATCTTAGAAATCTGAGTCACAGCTCAGTAAAGGAGCTAACAGAAGATTATTGAGTTTTTTCAACCACATTAGGAAAAGCTGCTGTGCCAACAGTCCAGTTTCTCATAGCAGTTTAAGACTTGGCTAGCTGTGCGTTAATGTGCAGGCCTACATTTCATCCTAACGCCATACCAGGGTTACAGCAGGCCAATGGTAGCAGCGTTCACCGTAGCTTTTGCTAATACCAAAGATAACTTCTGAAATCCGTTACCTGATGCGTTCAAACTCTGAGTAAATTTTAATGAGATCCGGGCAGTCTCAGGCATGTCTCTTGTATTGCTTGCGGTTCAGGCTGCACTTGTAACGTTCATTGCTGCTATTTCTAGTGTGAAGGCAATGTGCAACACAGCACTGGCTTCTCGGAGCTGGACCCAGGGCACTGCTTTTGCCCAGGTGGACGTGGCTTTCCTTTAGGAAGAACCAGGCTGTTGCGTGCAACTAACAAGCACTGTTATCAATGGTTGTTACCATGTTTGTTCATCCAGGAAAATGCATGCATTTTTTTCCACAGACCAGAGTGGAAGAAGGGTAAAAAATACTTCAGGTTCATTGGTAGCTGGGAAGTTTTTGGACGTAGTTCAGAATTCTGAGTAGGGTTGATGGTGTGTATGAGATGTCATATAAGCACTCAGTTATGTCTGTCTGAAAGAGTTCTTCTGGTGCAGGCAGAAGAGAGCACTGTACTGTCTTTGGGGAAAAGTTGTTACTTCTCTGAAAACTGTATATGATAGTTTGGTCCCTGGTCTCCCAAATTTTTTCTTTGCAGAGTTCTCAGAGTTCAATACTGACTTGAAAACAGTCGAGTCTTCTGTTATTTCAGCTGATTTCTCTCTCTCTCTCAGGAAGGAATGGGCTGCCCTTGGAAACATGTCAAAGCAAAAAGCTATGACAGAATTTGTTAAGCTCCTGAATAGGTGCTGCCACTTGTTTTCAACATATGTCACTTCCCACAAGATAGAGAAAGAAGAACAAGAAAAGAAAAGGTAATGTTTGAGTCCTTTGGTGTTGGAGTACACTGAGCGTATAACTCTTGACCTATGGACAGTGTCACAGCTAGCTTAGTTGTCTTGGGAAGAGAAATGCTTGAAGTTTAGGTGGCTGTGGTACCATTTAATCTCTTTAAGCCTTTTTACTTTGCCAGTAATGAATTATTGTTTCTGAGGTGAAGACACCTAGAATAAAAGTTTTTAAAATTTTGCTGATACTGTCATCCGCTTAAGAAATACATGCTTCACAAAATGTCTGCCCCGATATGTCTGTGGACTAAACATGCAGAACATGAAATTGTGAGGTACTAACCCTAGTACGGGTTAGCAGCTTGACAAAGGCTAACTTGTACTATCGTATCATGTGATTATTAAACTGTAGTATCCATGTCATTATTGAACAGATGTTAAAGCTTGGAAGATGTGTTTAACAATTTTCTGGGCAATTTTTTCTACTGCTCTCTGCTACAGATAGTATAGTAACAGGTTAGAATGAGTATCTAATTATAATACAGAATTTACATTTCTGCTGCTGCAGAGTGTGGTAAAACTAAACAGTAATATGTTTCCTTCTTGTGTCCAATAAGACGCTTCTCCAGGCCAGTTTAAGTTGTGGGAGGAGATGACACCAGACTAAAAGCCTTATTGGGCAGGCAAAAGGCAGGTTGCAGCATGTTGAAATAACTCATCATAGTATTGTAGGAATGCTGAAATAGCTTATTGAGTGGATGTTGCAGAAGAGAAGAGGAAGAACGAAGGCGACGTGAAGAAGAGGAGCGTGAGCGTTTACAAAAAGAAGAAGAAAAACGTAGGCGAGAAGAAGAGGAAAGACTCAGAAGGGAGGAAGAAGAGAGGAGGAGAATAGAGGAGGAACGACTTCGGATGGAACAACAAAAGTGAGTAGCTGAAACAAACAATACTTCAAAGAAAATAACTACCTTGCACTTGAGACAATTGTATCTAACTGTTAAAAAAGTTATGGTAGAATTGAATACCTGAAGTTCAGAGCACTCGAGTCTGGCAGTGACATTTGCATCCTTAGTTAAGAGGGACACAGTCTGCAGAGAGTAGCTATCCTAATGTGTTATTGTATGCAGCCTTCTCAGATGAAAGTGCCAGAGAAGCTTTCTTTAAAGAGACACTTTGGAGGTTTTTCGGTTCAAGGGCTGTACCTCATGAAAACTTGTGGCTCTTCTTAAATGATTAATGCTGCACTCGACTGAGCAGAGTTAAGTGTCCAGCTGAACTGTGACTTGAGAACTTTTTCCTTTCACAGAAGGCGGAACCCTGAAAAAAGGATAACTGCAGTTCAGTGGGGTTTTTTGAGTGCATGTCTGAAATTTTCTAACTTGGTAGTGTCACACTACCTCCTTAAAGGTTCTCCCTTTCTAGGAAGTGTGAAGTGTCTGCAGATCTCTTTTGTACACTGGCAATCGCTGGATCTTTACCACCTTTCTAAAGGAGCACAAAATTTACATCCAAATGCACTTAACCTCTGTTTGTAGCCTGAATTAAATTGTTTCCGTAGAATATACAGCTCTAGCATATTTCATTGTTCCCATCACATCCAGATGCTGAAAATAAGGATCTAGCTTTGTACACGTAATATTTAAGAGAATAGTAAATCATCGGAGCTGTTCCACATCAGTCAGCAACCATTTTCCAGAATAAAAATGTCTTTGCAGGGGTGTCTCTGAAGTAGATCCTGTGCTTGCTGTGAGTGATTTTGAGAAGGGAGCAAATTATTAATCCACAAGTTCTACTGTTTGCTTAACATGGTGAGAGCCAGAGGAGTGTAAGATACAGACATAAATGAACAGAGAATACAATAAAAAATTTTTCACAGTGCTAAGTAACAAGAAGTGTGGTATGCCTTGAAGTTGAGAGGGGTTTTTTTTATATGAATAGCAGTTGTGTATTAAGTGGTTGTAAGAGTTTAGACAGGAAAGGAATGTGGATACCTATATACAGGCCAAGTGTATCTAAACTGGTCATGGTTCACTGAAGAGTAGTAAGTCTTGCCCTTTAGGATGCTAAACCAGTCTAATACTGGAGATTTTAGAGGATGATTTTTGGGGAAGGAAGAAGTGTGGGAAGGAAAGAACTACTCCTGCATTTCTGTGATACTTCCTTCTTCCTCTGAAGCATCGATAGCTGGTCACTGATGGACATAAGATGTGAGACAAACCCTGGATCTAGCTAGTAATTTTACTGTATAGTTTCTGTTAGCCCTTTGGACAGAGAAGGACAACAGAGCCTGTGCATAAGTAACCCATGTGTTCCTCCTGAAGTTTTACTGGGTGAGTTTATTGGTGGTGCAGATGCCCTACTTGGCAGCATTTTTTTCATTCCGGAATTAGGCCACAGTCATGCTTTTCATATTTGTTTGCATACTGTTGTGGGAAATTAAGATGGTAATGTGGTGTGTTTTGCTTAGATTTACCAAAAAGCATTGGCATGCTGTACCACAGCAGGTTTGTTCTTATCAGTATTTGTAGAAGGGCTACTAGAAGGATGGTTTCTGCATGTTTTCTGGAGGAACCAAATGTGGGGTTTTTTTCCCTTGCTTGTTTGAGAAATTGAGTCACGCATTTTTCTAGCACTTAAGTCTATCAGACTACAGATTGAGAATTACGTGAGAGCTCTTGTTTTTTTAACATTTGATGTTTTCAAACATTGGGTAGAAACTGTTGCTCTCCTCTTTATAGTCTTAGCATATTTTTAGGCAAAATTCACATTTGCATTACCTCTGGGCTCTGCTGTATTATGTAGATTTGTTTTAATTGGTTTTTGCAGGAACTGAATTAACTGTCTTTGAGGCCACTTAAACCACTTAAGTACAGGGATTTCCCCAGTACCCTCAGCTGCTTGTAATCTTCCGTACTCTCCTCCACCAATCTAGGCAACAGATAATGGCAGCACTGAACTCCCAGACTGCCATTCAGTTCCAGCAGTATGCAGCCCAGCAATATCCGGGCAACTATGAGCAGCAGCAGATCCTAATTCGGCAGCTCCAGGAGCAGCATTACCAGCAATACATGCAGCAGTTGTATCAAGTCCAGCTTGCACAGCAACAGGTATGGCCGACCAGCTGAGAAACTTAGATATTTGTGTCCCAGGCTGTCTCTGGGAGATGTTAACTTGTCTGCCATTATCTCCTTGAAAAGATAATTGCAACAGGAGACATCGTGTCCTAGTGACTAATACTGCTTCAGATTCAAACACCAATGCCCCTTTATTTAATCTTTTCAAGTAGTTTTCTGAAGCAGCTGTTAGTTAAGAAAATTCTAAGCAGCCTTTACTAATTACTTGGTTCGATAGTATTTTTGGAGACCAAATATGAAGCGCTCTGCTGCAGCATCTATTGTGTGTGTAATTTAACGGGGGTACATACCAGTGCATCTGAGCACGAACAAACCTATTCAAGTGACTCTCCATGTAGGTACCGCACCTGAAGATCTGTGCAGAGCAGCAGGCTTTGGTCAGCCACGTGTTTCCAGCTGAACTGCAGCACTGTCACATCACCGCTGGGTTTGAGATGGCTCCTCCCCATCAACTTGAGCAGTACTGGCTTCCCTCTCCTTTTGCATCTACTTTCTGACATCAGTATCTAATTAAGTGGCTTGCCTGCAATAGACTGCTCGTGATTTGGGTGGGAGGACAGGCTTTTGTATTTCTGGTAGCAATGGGTGGCAGTAGTATATTACTACTTTGCAAAGGTTTTGTGCCTGGGCTTGAAAGGCTACTTCTCTGTTTAGGGCAATCTTGCGTCTCTGGCAGATGTGCTGTATTCACATCTCAAGCTGTTTTAAAGTTCAGGGATGTCCATCTGTAACTGTCTTAAACAGATGCAGCCAGACTTCAGACTCTAGTACATCTGACCTCTCTGGGCAGGACCTTAACCTTAAATGGCCTGTAACTGCCAGCCTGAGGTGTATTGTTCTTGAGCCAAAGACTTAAAACTCGGTAACTAGTTTCCTGTTAAAGTAATTTGTATTTTGATCAGGCTGATGCCCTCAGCAAAGAACTGTCCAAGGAAGGAAGCCATGGGAAGCCATGTGGCCCATGTGAACCTCATGAAGTTCAACCAGACCAAGTGCAAGGTCCTGTACTTGGGTTGGGGCAGTCTCCAATATCAGTGCAGACTGGGGGATGAAAGGATTGAGAGCAGCCCTGCAGAGATGGACTTGGGAATACTGGTGGATGAAAAACTGGACGTGAGCTGGCAATGGGATCCTGCAGCCCAGGAAAGCCACCTGTATCCTGGACTGCATAACAGAGTGTGGCCAGAAGGTTGAGGGAGGGAGGTGTTTCTCCCCCTCCCTTCTGCTCAGCTCTCATGAGACCCCACCTGGAGTCCTGTATCCAGATCTGGGGTCCCCAGTACAAGAAAGATATAGACCTGCTAGAGTGGGTCTAGAGGAGGGCCACAAAAATGGTCAGAGGGCTGGAACGTCTCCCCCGTGAAGAAAGGCTGAGAGAGTTGGGGTGGTTCAGCCTGGAGAAGAGCAGGCTCCAGGGAGACCTAATTGCGGCCTTTCAATACTTAAAGGGGGCTTGTAAGAAAGATGGGGAAAGACCTTTTTACCAGGGCCTGTAGTGACAGGACAAGGGGCAATGGTTTTAATCTGAGAGAGTGTAGGTTTAGACTGGATATAAGGAAGAGAGTTGGTTTTTTTTACAGTGAGGGTGGTCAGACACTGGATCAAGTTGCCCAGAGAAGTTGTGGATGCCCCATCATTGGAAGTGTTCACGGTCACGTTGGATGGAGCTTTGAGTGGCCTGATCTAGTGAAAGATGCCCCTGCCCATGGCAGGGGGTTTGGACTAGATGGTCTTTAAAGGTCCCTTCCAAGCCAAACCATGATTTGATAGAGTTGAAGTGGTATAGGAAAGTCAGAGGCTCCTTGCCCTGTTATAGTTACTCTTAATGCTTTGGCGTCACAGCGGTAAGCAAAAGCTGTACCCTCATCAGTCTCGTCCTCGGTGCCTTCTGTAATTGATACTACTCCCTTGAGACTGAGGTGTCAGAGACGCTGCTGCCAATTTTCTTCAATGCTATCAGCACTGCTCCTTTCAATCATGGTTGTCTGATTTCTATGTACAGAAGACTAATGCCCTCCAAGACCTGGGCAAAACAGCCTTTCCTTTATAAGTGGCTTGCAAAATAAGAAGTCTGCCAGGCAATGAAGGTTATCTTTCAAATCTCTACTTGGACAACTCTTGTAGAGGAAAGGATGAAAAAGAAGCATGTAACAGAGCTAAAATGATGGCTGCTTACAGATCAGCTTGTGATACCATTAATTTTGGAAAGGCTGTGGGCAATAGTTTTCTAGAAAAATTCTCACCGCTTTACATTGTCTTAGTGCATAGAACTGCTGTAGTAGAAAGTGGATCTGGGCAGCATCTGTACAATTGCTCAAATTTGAAATCTAACTGATGCTTGACTACACTCCTTCAGGATACCTATATTCCGTTCATTCATGTGCTTATTAGGTTATTCTGTAAAGAATGGTACTGTCAATTGTACCTTTTCCCTGTCCCAACAAAAAGCGTATGTAATCTCTCTGTACTGATAAGTAGGGGCAGAGGAATAAGCCTTGAAGCTAAAGGAGTAATGCATCCTGCTTAAATCTAAAAGGATGGTTGTTACCTTGTATAATCTTATTTTAGGTGTATTTAATCCTTTGCACAGGGACAGCATGATGAATTCTATCTAAAGAGTTTCAGTGTACGTGTCATGTTCTAAAAGCAGCACCTCTGAGCTTTAATAACTCTTCTCCCTGACCACTCACGGTCCTTGTGGCTCTTACGCTTCCTGCTTTCTTATTAAATAACAGCCTTTGTCAGGCATCATGGATTCGATAGAGACCCCTGTGGAGCAAGTTAACTCACAAAAGGGCAAGTACTAAACAGACCTTAAATACTTCCAGCTCTTTTTAGACCTGGGTGAGCTCAGGCTTGAACCCTTTCAGCTCACTGGTAAAAACCAGCAAACAAGTCATCCCTTTCAGTTATAGGAATTACTGAAACACAGAACTTCCGTAGTTAAGTGCAAGAGTTTATTGTGTGTGCCTTAATTAACTTGAAAGTTGAATCTTTCTGTTCAGGTTGTACCCACCAGCCTAGAACAAAGTCACTTCACTTCCCATGGTACTAAGTATATGTAATTCTCACTGCCTTAATGTGTGCTGCTTCTAGTCTTTTGTGTCAAGCCTCCTTGTGGGGTGCAGGGGGAGATTTTTTTCTTTGAAGTGTCTTTATACCTTCTGCTGGAAGAGGGAGACATCTTGGGAGGTTTTGGTTTTACTTGACTTAGTTTCTGTCATTTTAGGCAGCCTTACAAAAACAGCAGGAGGCGGTTGTGGCAGCTACAGGGACGCCTCTGACTACTGCAGCGAAGGTGAATGCGCCTGCCCCAGGGGACCCCCCGTCTGTTAATGGGCAGGCCAGCGCACATGCAGACAGCCCTGAAAAAGAGCTGGATCCAGAGGCTTTGGAAGAAGCACTGGAGAATGGACCAAAAGGTAGGACTAGCTAGATTCCGTAATTAAAAATGAATAGCGAAAGCCTTTCTTAGGATTCAGATGTCTTAAGTGTGGTTACTATGGCTCTTTGTTTGGCTTCATTGGGCTATGCAAGAGCTAGGTTTGACTCCTGGGTCCACTTTCTCTCGAGGGAGAACAATATTGCACAGGCAAAACTCAGCTTTGTGGGGAGGGAAAGGAAGCAGCAAAAGCATTTCAGGCAAAGTGGGTGGGATCCAGAACCTCCTTTCACTCTTGACTTGAAGGAAAGGAGCATGGAAGCTCTAGCAGGAAGCTATTCTGTGCAGAAATATGTTCAATCTTACTTGAACTCAGGTCAGAACTGAGTGATTTAGCCTTGCAGATTAAAATAAAGCCAAATTCTTCTTACTCTCCCTGAATGCTGCCCTAGCTGTGGCTTAGCCCTGTCCTATGTGCAGTCAGCACTGCTGTCCCCTCACATTTCCCACCTCCCTCAGACAGCTTCCAGGAAGCTGTGGAAGTGGAACAGGAAGAGTAGCCTCCCCGCAGCTTTCTCATCGCTGGTATTTCAAGGTGTTAACCTCTATACTTTCATCCACAATCAGTAGTTCTCAAAAGACTTGCTCGGATCCCAGTATGGAACCAACACTAGCATGGTCCCTGTCTGCATAATGAGGCATTCGGTTATTTTAGTCAATATTTGACAATTTCTAGACAAATCCACAACCTCTGGTTCTGTCACATTAAAAACCTTTTCAGTGAAGGGTTCTGTGCGATGTAACTCCGTTACCTGTAGCAGCACTGTTGGTTTAAATGTGGTGAATGGGTGAACTGGTAGGATTTAAGTGTGCAGTGTTACATCTAAACTTCCACTGCATTTCATGCAAGTTTCAACTGTGAAAAGATGTTTCTTCAGTTAAAAAAAAAAAAATATTACTTGGAAGCAACTCTGCTCGTGGTCCTCAAGTGCCCCCAAGGCACACTTAAGCACACAGCATAAATAACTGAAACAAAGCTTAACTGGAGTATTTCTTCCCCTCTCTCCAGATTCTGTTCCAGTGATAGCTGCCCCATCGATGTGGACACGACCCCAGATAAAAGACTTCAAGGAGAAAATCCGGCAGGACGCAGACTCTGTAATCACAGTGGGCCGAGGAGAAGTGGTTACAGTTAGAGTACCAACTCATGAAGAGGGGTCTTACCTCTTTTGGGAGTTTGCTACAGACAATTATGACATTGGTTTTGGGGTGTATTTTGAATGGACAGACTCCCCTAATACTGCAGTCAGTGTGCATGTCAGCGAATCCAGTGATGATGAGGATGAAGAAGAAGGTAAGCATGCTTATTTGTATTAACTGCCAGTCCTGCAGAGCTTGCCATGAGGGAAAACCCAGCTGATTGTCTTGTGTAATTTCCTAGTTCCCCCAGCTTCCTTCTAGCTGGAATCTTGTCTTCAATTTTGAATAGGAAGTGCAATTCTGAAAGGAACTTCAGTCACCTGATTTGGTCACAGATAGGTTAAAGCAGTTGAGGGTGGGGAAATCCTTTTTCTGAAGTTTTACTTACTCCTTAGTGTGCCCTCTTGTCCAGTTCAGCTATTCAGTAAGCTAGGTTGAAACCTGTCCCATAACAGAGCATAGTGGATCTGCACACTGAAAACCTTAAGAAAAATCCCACCCTGCTGTTCGTGAACTTTTTCTAGGGAGGAAGTTTCCTTGAGGCTTCAGGAAAACACCAGTTCCTGATAGCGGCCAGGGCACAGGGCACAGCCTTTACCTACGGGGGAGTCTAGCATACCATCAGAAAAAATGGTTTTGAAATAAGCATGTGACTTGTGTAGAAGGAACTGCTCTGACATAGGAAGCAGTGGCCTTCTGGATATTACTACTAAGTAATCGGTAGTAGTATGTATGTCAGATCAGTAGCAGTCAATGTGGGGTAATGTCTTAATGTAAACTAGAGCTTGGCATTCCTACAAACTGACCCAGCTGTGCTGGGGAGATGGGTATGGTGAGTTTTAATATCAAACTGTAAAATTCAGGATAAAGTGAGCATGCTTACGGTTCCTCCTGCTTTTGAATGCTTTAGCCACAGCCTTGGTATGATCCCCTTCGACCCATCTGATTTCTAAACTAAAAAAAAAAGTGCCTTGTCCACTACAGATCAGTCTGACTTTCTTTTGTAAAGCATCCACCCATGTTAACTGACACCTTTTTTTTTTTTTTATTCCCTTGCAGAAAATGCTAGCAGTGAAGAAAAAGCCAAAAAGAATGCCAACAAGCCTCAGCTAGATGAAATAGTGCCTGTGTACAGACGAGACTGTCACGAAGAAGTGTATGCTGGCAGCCACCAGTACCCAGGGAGAGGAGTTTATCTTCTTAAATTTGACAACTCCTACTCTCTATGGAGGTCAAAAACAGTTTACTACAGAGTTTATTATACTAGATAAAGGTGTGTGGCTGTGTCTGAGGCTGGGCTGTGCAGAAGATGTCATTTTATTTGGAATTTTCTTCAAGCATAATGGATCCTTTTCAGTCTGTGTTTTATTCTGTCTGTATCTGTATGGTTTGTGTGAACTTTAACAAGTAGACACTGGGATCTTCCTGCTCCATGACACTAATGCATATTGCATTGGGCTTAACACAGGATCTCCCTAGCCCTTTTGGGTACTGGAGTTAACCAATGGAAGTCATTGGCTCCAGTGCTAAGGTCACATCAGTTGTGTTTGTTAAAGCCTCATGAAAAAGGGGGAGGGAGTTGCTGGCTCACTGGCTGGGTGATCTGATGTTTCCAGGTCTGGATGCTTTGAATAACTTGTTAACGGTTAATTTAAAGGTCCCATCAATAACTGGTAGATTTGGATGCAGTTTGCTGTGTAGCAAGTTTCTCTTAACTGTAATTGAATGTCAGATTTTTACACCATTAAAACTTGAAACTTTAAGTTGATGCAGTTTAGAAACAAGTTGTCTCGCTTCTGTCCTCATCAAAGAAGAAACGTTCAGTTCCTTAAGCCAGTGTAGTGGCTAAGACAAGGATGAACAGCATCCTGAAAGTACAGCAAATAACCTCTTCTGAAGATGTAAACTGAATGGTGATTAAAAGTATATGTAACAAGAACCACCTTAATCTCTGCCCTGCTGCTAACCCTAGAATAAAAAAAAGTCATTTTTTGAGGCAATTGACTGGGAACCAGGGCACAAACTATTTCTAAGTTTTGTGGGTTTTTAATGGGGGGTAGACTTGGAAAAAAAATACGTATCTGCAAAGGTGAAACCAGTTTTCTGCACAACATTCTGGGTTTTTTTGTTCAGTTTTTTTTTTTTTTTGTAAAGCCTGAGTAGGCACATTGCGCATCTGAAGAACAATAAGTCACTTTGATAAAGTACAGGAGTTAATGCTGCACTAATTATGGAAATCACTGCCAGTCCATTTTAGTCTGAACTGGTGATACTTGGGTGCAAACTTTCTGCTTTAACTGCCTGCAGAAAGCCAGAGTGCACATACAGATACTTAATAATGTAGCTTTACTCTCAATTTCATATGGTTTGGTTAGGGCATTTCATGTTTTATATAGTGGAGAAGTGCAGGTGGCTACTTGACTTGAGGCTGCAGTAAGAATCCGCTCTCCATGGAGCCCTGCACCCCAGGCGTGATATGTTGCAATGACGACTTGCGTAAGTGCTCTCTGCGTGGGTAGTGCACTCTGTTACTGAAAGAAAATGGTTACTTTGGGTGTCTCGGATCAGTTCTTGCAGTAAGACTTCCATTGATTAGCTGCAGCATGTACAGTTCCACGGCAAATGATGTTGAGTTTGTGGGATTTGTTTGAATAATCAGTTTGTACATACATGATACTTTACTTTTCTCATACCAACCATGGAGATGCTTCTCCTAGAGTGCTTAACTTGTCATCTTGCATTTGGTTCAGCAACACCGTACCAGCTTATAGCTAGTTAGTGCTGCTTTATCCAAAAAACACTGTACAATGTTCTGCTTTTGTGTACATACAGTATATAAACCATGAATTTAGAAAGTACCTTGCTTTTAAAGAAAACTGTATTTAATGTAAAAAAAAAAAACTTTTAAAAAAGCAGGCACTAATATATTTCTTCCAGTCTTCAATTTACATTTTTTTGTCCATACAAAAAAAATGTTACAACTTTTTCCTCTAAGAATATCTGTTCTTGGGAGCGGTGTTTGTTGCTTTAAATGGCAGCACTTACTGTCATGTGTTGGATGTTAGAACTTTTACGTTTTCAGACTTTTTTTATTGCCTCTGGCTGTTGATTAGTACAGTACAAGTGCGATTTCAAGATACCTTGAGATAGTATTTAATCCTAATTAAAATACATTTATCTGTAATGCTGTTGGCTTTTTATTAATTTGGAAACCTTGGCATTGCTGTGTATGGCTATTCAGCTAAGCTAAGCTTGTCACTTTCCCTCTCATTGTTAAAAATTCAGTACCATGCTAACACTGTGGTCTTAGCAGCCACATCACTTGGGCCAAAGGCTCTGCAGGAGACGGGTCACTAGCTCACTGGATGAGGCTGTCTCTCAATATTAGAAGAGCCCAGCTTGAACGGTGTAACCGCTTTGGTTTTTGAAAGGGTGGCAGAAAGGGTTGGATGTGGGCAGCTAAAACGTGCAAGCCATTTTCTGCCTAGGAGGAAAGTGCCTACCCTTCCCCCTGTGGCTTACTGAACCCAGCCCCACGGGGCAGTGGGACCTGGCTGCGTTGTCCTGAAAAGCCCTTGGCCCAAAGGGCAAGAGACAGGCAGGACTGTGCACGGTTTAGACTGAACAAGAAGAAAAGCAAGAACCTAGAGGGCAAGAAGGCAAGTTGTGCAAAGGTTTCCATTGGCCAAAATCACCCTTTGCTGCTTACCCACTACTAGTAAGTGGCTTGTCCTGCAGCTGAGGCCAGAAGTGGGTTTTGCACTAGTTTGGTCCATGGTCCAGGTCCTGTTGGCCCCACGTGCCCGCCCAGAGAGCGGCCTCTCAAGCTGGTGCTTCCAGATCTTATCAGGGGAGCAGAAGTCTCTCTTCAGCGAGAACAAAACAAGTGCTGTGGTAGACGCAAGATGCTGAGAAGTTCAATGTACCATATAGCCTGGGGAAGCTACAAACTAGTTTCACATGAAATGTGCCAGTGTGTTGAAAACCGAAGTAATTACAGCACCCAGCCTACCCCAACTGGACCTATTTTACCTGTCTCATGCATGTGTAAATTCCCCTTTCTCCAATTAGAAGTGAAGCACTGTACTCCTTGCAGCTCACTTAAGGCAGCTCTCTTCTGTAAGAGGATTACAGTAAGCGTTTTCTGAAATGAACTGAGTCACTGGCAATAAATCTAGGTGATGCAACATAAACAGGCTGACAATATATACCGGTCCTTTGAGAAAAGCTGAATAATCTGAGGGACAAACCAGTGTTAGAAATGAGGTGGTTTTCAGAAGCACCACCACCATGGGTGTCGCTTCTCCAGCTTCTTCTTTGAGGTGGTTGCATGGGAGATACCAAGGCAAGGTCTTCCCTGACTCTGCTGTCCCAGAAGGATAAGCAGTGCAGTTAAAACAACTTGCTAACTAAGCTACTTGGCTGCTCTATGAAATTATCCTTGCCTATCCTCTTTGCTGTCCTTCCCCACCCCTTGGCTTTTAGCACTTTCTGCCTTGGACTTTGCTTTCTAAGTCACAGGTGAAACATGGTGTGATTTAGAGCAGCTGGATGCAACCTTTGAGGTAACTGTACTGGGCAGGGTCGTAAAACTCGGTTGTCTGCTGTCAAAGGAGGTCTAAGGGGTAGTTCAGCCATTTAACCTCCTCCTATTTATGCAGCTGCTCTAGGAAATGTAAGAGTAGGCTGCATAGACCGGTTGAAGTACAACGAAGCAAAGTAGCCGTCCTTCACCAAGTGCTAGCCACTCCTCCAGACTTGAGTAACAGGGCAGGGCAGTTGTTAGCCTCGTTCATCTAAAAGAGCCATGTGAAGGCTGCTTTCTGACAGCTTGCTGCTCGCTTCTTTCTAGCACCAGATCCTGCGATCCCCATCCTGTTCTTTCCACCTTCTGATATGTTTGCAGTGAAAAGACTGCAAGGGGAAGCTGGAAAAAGCCTGGTCCGAGACCTCTAATCCCTCCCAGCCTGTTTGATTCATAATCCTCGCTTCTGGGTTCAGGTCCCGTAGCTCCTGCTCTTCCTTGAGCTTCTCTGCCACGTTTGGCTGCCTCATCCGCACGCTGCGGGGACTGGGCCAGCGCCTTCCATGCAGGCAGCGCTGCTCAAAGGTGCCAGCTAGGGCAAGAGCCCAGCTAAAACGCAGGTACCTCCAGGATTCGTGAAAATTAGTTCCTCCCTTGCAAGCTGCTACTTCCTAGCTATTTCTGCTCTCGTCTCCCTCATTCCACCTCTCCCTGCCAGTTCAAATTAATGAGCCCAGCTCCTGCTGTTAGTTCACTTGCAGACCAAGCCCAGTGGCAGGAGGTTTCAGCTTCCACTGCCGGCCTGTCTACGCTTTCACTTCTGCTCGCTGTACTGGGAGGCAGCATACAAAAGGGAAAATTGGGGGGGGGGGGGGGGGGGGGGGGTGTTGGGTCTCTGCTTTACCATGCGCTGGCAGAAAGAGATTGGTCATGGAGATGCGCAAGTCCCTGCGGTAGCATTGGTGCCATGCTCTGCGACAGCAGGTTGCTTGCGTTGGGCCCAGGTGTGCCGGCGGTGGTTGCACCGACCGCTGCTTTGATAGGGCGGTTCCAAATGCGAGCTGCGTGCTTTTGGGTCCCTGGCTTAAAAAAAATAAAACTTCCAACCTCACACCGCAGCTACATCCAACACCACATACTGGAAGATTAAGCAAAGCATGAAATGGTGTCCCAAATCTTTCCCCAAATACAGCTCATCCGAGACCTGCCAGTTGCACATCAAAGGCTTTCAAAGGTGTTTCCTTGAAACAATATCAGATTGGCTTAAAGGAAGTATATTAAACTGTTTGGATTAGTATTGATAAAGATACTGCGATGCAATGTAGTTACTGTATATGCAAAGTTATGGTTTGGTATCCTAAAAATAAGAAACTTGCAAGGAATGAGGAAAAACAAGGTGACACCTGTTGTCTATAACAAGTTCTCCTCCTGGCCTCTACTGTTTTCATCGTGTACCACCTCGATCACGAAGCTGGTGAGAAGCCTACTCCTTTTAACCGGGAGGCTCAACACTGGCGTGCCTAACTGGTGGTCAGATGTGGGGAAGTAATCCCTTATTTCAGCCTACACTTCTCCTCTTGAGTATAGTGTTTTCCTCGGTGCTGGACTTAAGGTTTCATACCTGTCTGTTTTAAGGGAGCGGCTGCCTGGTGACAGTCACTGTTCTCGCCCAACCTGGCGGCGGGTCCGTGCCAGGGCCCAGGAACACGCTTGCTGTTATCCCTCGCAGCGCATTTGAGCAAAAATGCCCCTCGGCTGCGCTCCCCTGATGGAGCAGCTGGTCTGAATGAAAAAAGCCGATTCCCATGGCCTGGCCAGTTCGCCGCTCCCCTTCCAGGCCGGCTCGCGGCTCCTCTCCCTCCGTGGCTGCGTCCCCGGCGTGGCAGGGATGCGCCGGGGCAGCGTGACTGGGGTTTGCTGGCGTCTCGTCTGTCTGGGGAAGCTCAAAGGCGGGCTCTCCCCTGGCACTCTTGACGAACTGTGGGCAGGGAGGCTGCTGCCGCTCACCCAGCAGAACAAACGCTTGGCCTTCTGCCACCGTGTCGTTAGGAAAACGCCTGTACAGCCACGGCACAGGATGCAGGGGACAGAGTTTAGGGCATGTGGGAACAGGCTCTGCAGCATGGACTGAGGGGCAGCTCTGCCTGCCCAGCCACGGGGAGCCCAGTGAAACCCTCCTCCGCCCCAGGGCTGGGCACTGGCCCATTTGGCTGCGGCTGCTCATGGAACTGGCTTAGCTGTGGCCTTCAAACCCTTCCTGCACCCCACGAGCAGTCAGCTGTGACCCAGGCTTCCTTTCTAGACCCACCTGGATAGACCGCATGCACTGCCTTGCTAGGGAAAAGTAACTCCCCAAATTACCGCAAACTAAAATTAAAATTAACACGAGCTCTGATATTTATTGCATATTGCAGCATCACACTGAGAAAAGCTCCTGCTCGTGCCCCTTCCTGCGAGCCCGGCTGCCGAGCCAGGGGGCTGAGGCCGTGCAACTCGCTACACCTGCTGCCCCAGGCGAGGGGCAGTGAGGGCTCCATCCCCTGGCCACGCGCCCCTGCCCTGCCGGGCTGATCCCCTGCTTCGAGGCAGGGGCACTTCAGCTTTAGGGAGAGACAAACCCCAACCCTCCCCGTCGCCAGGTTTCTGTATCAGACGAAGCAAAAGAGCATCTCTGTGTCTCGGCTGGCACGCTGCGGGTGCTCAGAGCCCGAGGGTGGCTCCATGCCGGGGAAGAAAAAGGGGTCTCCAAGCTACTATAAGCCACCCAAGGTCTTTCTGCCCTTTGCAGTGCAGCTGTAGTTTGCATCGGAGGGCTTCAACAGCCACTTACTGACTGGAATCTGATTTCTCAGGCTCTTATCTTTGATGTGTGCTGTAAAACACCGGGAAGTTATTTGCAGCCTGCGGTCAGGATAGTCAAACAAGATTGCAGAGCGAGTGCCGAGCAACTAGCAGAGCTTTACGTGATGCTTGTAAAATTTGGTTCTGGTTTGCAGAGAACAGAGGGTTTTAATGTCCTAAAAAAAGAAGTCATTAAGCCTTGGATTGCTTCATACGCACGGGGAAGTGACTTCAGTGCAGGCCTGGTGATGGGAAGAACAAGGCGGGAAATGTTTTAATGCCAGTTTCAGCCGTGCCCATTGCCAAGCTCAGCTGCCCCCAGCCAGCACCCCGGGGCTGGGCTTTGCCCCGGCACAGCAGAGCACCTCTGGCACCCTGGCACGGCCCTGGCACACAAACCACCCCTGCCCCAGCCAGCTGCACCCCACGAATGCCCCCGCCCTTGGCCTGATGTGTCCCTCGGTGGGGAGTGGGGACCCGCCAGCCTGCACCGACCCAAGGTGAGGCAAGCTGGGTGGCATGGGGTGACCCCGAGGAAAAGCACCATCCTTTCGCAGGTGCCCCCTTCCCAGTCGGAGATAAAGCTGCGCCGAACAGATCCATGCAGGTTGCTCAACCTTGGTTATTTTCCCCCCATATGAGTAACACTGTTTTCCTAGAGCCTGTCAACATTTTTCCTTGGCAAAGGCTCTCTCCGGGATGCTCATGCCAAAACTAATTTTTACAGGTAGTCTTTTGTAGCCAGCCCGCCTCGTGCTGGATAAACAGGGGGCTGGGGCGGCGAGCTCCCCTTCCCAGCAGAAGGGACCCCACAAAGCATTTCTCTCAGCCGGACTTGGAAAAAACACCACTCCCAACTGTAACCCTGCAGTTGTTTTCAGGGAGGGGAGCCGCAGCCCAGCGGCTGGGTGCCTGCTGGGCATCCGTCCGCAGTATTCGCCGTCTCCGCACTGTTAGCAGCCCAAGTCCTTAACGAACTTACTCAGGCAGGGCAGGTAACAGACACGGGGCCGTGGATGGACGCACTGGGCCAGCGCAGCCCTTGAGACAGGAGGCTAACACAGCTAAAGAGTCCTTCCACGGTCATGGAGGGCGGCAGGGCACCTCCCGCCCACCCGCCTCTCTTTCTTTCCCAGAGGAGCAGCCGGGCTTTCCAGCCTGCTTTTAGATCATCGTCACAGCACAATTAGGCTCTGGATGACAAGGTCAGCCCCATCTGGCTCCAGGGGTTAAGTTTCAGCCACCACTGACATTTGAAGGTATGTGCAAATGCAGCTGCAAAAAAAATAAAACAAACCCAAAAGAAACCCCAAACCAGCAAGTAACCTGCCTGGCGTGAAACTGTTCTCCAAAGGCAGCAGTAGCACCCGCCACGGGCTCAGGGCAGCCCCTACCAGCACCCCCATACACAGCACCAGTACCACCACCCTTACCCCTGCCTGCAGAAGCGGGGAGAGGGATGCTTCAGCCCAGCAAGGCACAAAGCAGACGCAGGACCCCATCCTCCCAGCAGCAGCTGGCCCGAGTCGTCCTCGCAAAACAAGCACCACCACCCTCGGTTCTCACGGCCTAAAGAGAGCTACGGGGGGGGGGGGGTCAGCCCAGGAGCAGGCAATCCCAGGGAAGCAGGCGGCTGTACAGGCTGTATGCCCTGGGGCCCGCTCCATGGGTTTGTTGCCCATTTTCCTTGCTGGGAAGGGCTGGGAGGCAGCCGAGCCCCCGCGGCTCTGCCTGCGATGCCGGCAGTGCCCCGGCCCCCCATGGCAGCCAGGGCACGTGGTGGGCAGAGGTCGGCGTGTCCCGCGGGGCTGCTGCTGATGTGCCCGTGTGTTCCCGCGTGCATGCGGGGGGACCCTCTAGAGAAGGGCCTGCAGGGCTTTCCGTTAAATGTTGTAATGGGTTTATGTGGTAACGTTTTGGTAGCGGGGGGGCTACAGGGGCGGCTTCTTTAAAAGCTGCTAGAAGCTTCCCCTGTGTCCAACACAGCCAGTGCCAGCCGGCTCCAAGCCGACCCGCCGCTGGCCAAGGCCGAGCCCATCAGCGACGGTGGTAGCGCCTCTGGGATAACGTATTTAAAAAAAGGGAAAAAAGTTACTGGGGCTCAGAAACTGCAGCTGGGGAGAGGGGTGAGAACATGTGAGAGAAACAGCCCTGCAGACCCCCAGGTCAGTGCAGAAGGAGGGGGAGGAGGTGCTCCAGGCGC
>JAVKLA010000054.1:14778249-14806555 GCA_034782735.1 Sagittarius serpentarius | reverse complement strand
GGCTCCTGGCAGGACCTGTGGCCCCATGGAGAGAGGAGCCCAGGCCGGAGCAGGTTTGCTGTCAGGACTTGTGACCCTGCGGGGGACCCGCGCTGGAGCAGTCTGTGCCTGAGGGACTGCAGCCCGTGGAAAGGACCCACGCTGGAGCAGTTCATGAAAAGCTGCAGCCGGTGGGAAGGACCCACGCTGGAGAAGTTTGTGGAGGACTGTCTCCCATGGAGGGACCCCACACTGGAGCTGGGGCAGAGTGTGAGCTGTCCTGCCCCTGAAGAGGAAGGAGCAGCAGAGACAACACGTGATGAACCGACCGTAATCCCCATTCCCCGTCCCCCTGTGCCACTCGGGGGGAGTTGGTAAAGAATTTGGGAGAGAAGCTGTGCCCGGGAAGAAGGCGGGGGTGGGGGGAAGGTGTTTTAAGATTTGGGTTTTATGTCTCATTACCCTACTCTGGTTTGATTGGCAAGAAATTAAGTTCATTTTCCCCAAATCGAGTCTGTTTTGTCTGTGATGGTAATTAAGTGATCTCCCTGTCCTTATCTCAACCCACAAGCCTTTCATTGTATTCTCCCTCTCCTGCCCAGTCAAGGAGGGGGAGTGATAGAGCGGCTTTGGTGGGCACCTGGCATCCAGCCAGGGTCAACCCACCACAAAGGTTTTCCATTAATCGCCGTGCTGCTTACATGCACAGAGGAGCACCTAATGCCCACCCTGCCAGGCCCCCTGTGCCTTCCCCACGGCCTGTGCGGGAGCACCGGCAGCATCAAGCGGCTCACGCCCTCACCTCTGCACCGCTCTGGTATGGGCGCCCGTCAGAAGATGTGCCAGACACCAGCCTGGGCACAGAAGAGGACCTCGGAGGAGCCTCGGGGGAGACCCAGCACAAGGCTCCCGCAGCACAAATCCTGCCGCTCCCAACAGCCGCGCGTGTCGGCTCCTGAGCCGAGCCCAGCGGCGTGCGTCCCGCCTGGCAAAGCCGCGCTCAGGCAGTGGAAGCCAGAGCCCAACATGCCTCATCAAAGCGGCCGCAGGCACTGCTGCTTTTTTGCGCCAGCAGAAAGGGAGAGAGGGAGGGGGAAAAAAAACCATACTGGGGCTGCGAGGAGCAGGCTGGGGCACGGCCAGAGCCGCTGGCGTGCCCAAGCGTGGTGACAGCGGCAGCCCCCCTGCCACTGCTGTGTCCGCGACCAGAAACGTTTGGTGGGCTGGATCTGGCCCAGCAGTGCCACTGGCACACCACGCCAGCGAGAACCTCCCAGCTCCGGAGGAGGATTCGCATCCGCCCAAACACCAGTGCTGTACAGGGAGCGGCTGGGATCGTGCCATTAGATGGGGCTATAGTTAAAGAATTAGGATTTGTAAATTATATTTCGGACTCCAGACGGGACTTGGCCAGGGGCAGCAGGTAAGTAGTGGCCATCCCTGCCTCCATCTCCCTGTCTGCTGCAGGGCAGGCGAAAGCTTGTGGGACGCAGAGGCATGCCAGGAGGGACAGGAGTCCCACAGAGCCTGTGGGAAGCTGTCCGCGGGAGAAGTTACCAAATTGCCTGTGTCCACTCCTGTTGGTGCAAAGTTACACCCGAATTCGCCTGTAATACCCTCTATTTTTCCCTGGTGCAGTGCACAGAGCATAGAAACGGGAAAGGCCCCTGGCAAAGGCAGATGCCTGGTGCTCAGCTGCCCGTGGGCTCTTGGGGCTTACGGAAAGACTCGGCCTCATTGATTTCTGACCTAAACCAGGTAACCGTCAAAGCTTCAGGCACTGGCCAAATGCTTAGAAAAAAGAATAATAATCCAGCTGAAGACTTTGAAGCTCCAAAATGATAGCAAGCCTAGCAACCCCCAGGGACACCACCATCTCCGTGGCATTGATGAAGGGGATGGGACATGGAGCAGAGCTTGCCCAGCGTTCACCAAGCCACACTGAGACCCCTTTGCCATGAGACCACCCCATTTCTGGTCACACATAAGTTCAGGTGACTTCATGGTGCACAAAGCAGCGTCAAAGGCAGAGGAGCTGGGCTGGCCCTCGCCACAACAGCATTAGCATCTCTCCCACCACAGTACGGTAACTATTGGATTATAAGCCATAAAACCAAACTGCTCCATGCCACCAGGCTGCCAAACACATCCATCTTGATATTCTCTGCTTTCCATAAGTATTTTACTTTATTCCCAAGCAGGTTCCCAGTGAATGTTAACACTTTGCCCACAAAGAAGTAGGCAGGTCACACCCGACGGACTGCGCCGAGGCTGCAGCTCGGTGCCACGCTCCCAGCTTCACGGGGTGCGACCGATGTACGCACCCATCTTTTCCCAGCCCAGGGCTGCACTTACCTGCATGGCCACTGGCCTCTTCCCTGCACAGGTGCCTTCTGCATAGCGGAAATCCACTTTCTAGCACTGCAGATTACTGCCTAACAAGCAGTTTAGTTCCAGCCCTTTCCCCCTTTGAGGACACGAGTGCCCAGGAAGAGCTCCTGGCTTTCTGCTCCCACGGCTGCTGCTTCTGGGCAAAAGAAAAACAAATCCTTTTCTTTCATTAAAACTGAGAAGGGAAAGGCATAGATTGCAGATATGTTTGCCCCATCCCACCCCATCCCTGAGCCAGTGCTGTCAGCTGGTAAGGCAATAGGGGCACATGGCGAGCGCGATGCCTGCAGCCCAGGCAAGGAGGGGGCACCTGCAGGAGGAAAATTAAGTCCCTCCCTTACCTTAAGCAACAAGAAAGAAATTTGCTTTAAAGGCTGCCTCACCAGCAGGGCAACTTGCTCTTACTCTGCTTAAACGCCTGTTGAGCGAAGTCGGGAAGCTGCTGCCCTCTCAGCGGTGGCTGGCGCTGCAGCTCACGGAAAACAAACCTCACATTTCCCCAGGAGTTTCGTGCTTTAAAAAATCCCGACCCTAAAACCATATTGTCGAGGCTGAGCCTTCATTTTTTTTTTTACAGCAGGAGAAGGAAACCGGGAGCAGCCTCGGCTTCAGGCGGGGCGAGGGAAAGAGGGGCCCTACTGGGGCTGCGGGGTGAGCATCTTCCCTCGGTGGGGGGGTGCAGGGACTTGGACCTGCACCCAGGATACACGAGTCAACAGCTCGAGAAGTTCCCAGCGGTTTTAAAAGTTCATTTGAGACACCAAGGGACCCCAGTTTTCAAGGCTTTTTATATTTTGGCTCACTAAGGCATAGTGCTTGTCACATAAGTCAGGTCGAGCAGGGCAGGCCACTGCCAAAACCAGGTCACGGTGGGAAAACGTTGGCCACAGCCTTTTCTTTGTGGCTCCCGACTCACCACACGCCACTTGGGGATGTTTCTAGAGCACCAGCTAGTCCAGAAAGTTATTTTATTTCTTTTTTTTTATAACAGATTGTTTAATCCCAAACAAAGGAAACCAGCGGAAAAGCCACAATGTTGTCAGAAACGGACAGGATTTTGGCAGCCCTGGCAGCATGCCACCTCCCATTATTTGTGGGAATAAAGCCATTTAGCCATGTAGAAGAAGGTGTCAGGCCCTCAGCCTGCCCCCAAACCCACCCTGCACCCCTGCCACCCAAAGGGAAGGACATTTTGCAGAGCAAGGGCCACCCCGGTCTCTGGGGAGGACGGAGCAGCCCGGCCGAAAGCCGCCGCGCTTCGCCAGGGACAGCCGCGCCAGCGCCTGGGCGTACCCGAGCGCGCAGGGTACCGCCCAGGCTAAAACCAGCTGTTAAAAAAAAAAACCAGCCCTTTCCATCTTTTATAAAGTATAAATGACCAGCTATGGACCAAAACAAGGAGCACAGGGCCGTCCGAGCCGGCAGCGCACACGCCTGGCTGGGGGAGGCGAGCAGGAAAAGAAATAGGAAGCGGAGACAAAGAACTTCCACAACATCCCCCAAAACCGCTTCCCGCACGTGGGGAGCCAAGAAACATTTACGGGAGAGATGCCCAGCCCAGGCTGAGCTGGGCTGGGGCCCCAAACAGCCTCCAGGGAAACAGATTAACGCAATGGGAAATAGATGGAAACTCACAGCCCACATCCACGGTAAAAATCCCACCTGACGTGTCAAGAGGCCTGGATTTAGGGATGACAAACATGTATGTGCTACACACTAGAAAACAGGTGGACCAGGCTCTCCAGGACCAGTATCTCTGTCTCACCCCCAGCAGCAAAACCCTTCCCAACAGCCCGATGAGGAGCTGGCCACTAGCAATGCCACCCATCCTCTCTGAGCCCGTGGGGACCCTCCTTTCAACACCCCATCCCTCCTTTGCTCCAGGAGGAAAACAGAGAGATGGGCTACTTACCGGTCGAGGAAAACCATGCACGGATAAATAACTAACTCCTCGGTCCCAGCCCAAGGGGCAGAAAGGCTGGAGCCCTGGGAGATGCTTTTTAATTCCTTGCGGCAAACCGGGAGGAGCTGGTGGTTGCCCGTTGCGGTTCCCCGCATCCAACAGCGCCAGGTGACATTTCGCACGTCTCGGAAGCACTGCTGACCAATGCACAGGCTTTCGGGCAAACGGTAGGTAGCTTTTTTCCCGCTTCCGTGGAAAGTCTGGGGTTCACCCGCGCCGTTGGGAAGCAGCGCTGCCCGGCACATGGGTTTCCTGGCCCTGCAGCCCCCGTTTGCTGCGGGCAGGGCCTGCGGCTGGCGAGCCCTGCTGCAGAGGCAGGGCCTGGCATTACACACATTTGACCCTTCCGTACTGAAAAGGTGTGCTGTCAGAGCATCTTTTTGAAAGCCTCTGTTTAGCACATGAAACTATGAAAAATTGTGACTGTTTTTTCTTATATTAAATTTCTCCTCGATTTTTTTGGCTATTTGTTTTGGGGTTCTTCTGTTTTCTGTGGCTGGAAACCCCCCGCTCCAGGCTGTTAAATTAAAGATTTCATTGGGGTTTGTTAAATAAGCCTGCTTCTATCAGACTCTATAATTTTATTTTATTTTTTTTTTAGTTTATTCCTGTTAGTCACCAGCTTCCCACTAACCAGGTTTGCTTTACTCGGGACCCTTACGTTTTGCTGGTGGCTGAATGCATTGAACACTGATGTGATGGTGGGAGCACCTCTCCCATGAGGGGTGGGACCAGCTGCCATCCCGAAAGCCAGCAGGACACAGTACAAAACTTTGACATGGCATTACGCCTGTTTTTTTCCCCCCGATCTGTTTGACAGTAGACGATTAATGCCTCTAGACGAAAGCGCTTCATTAGACAGCTCATTCATTAAGCATGCTTGTATGTGAGATGTCTCCTGTCCCCATACATGTGACAAGGGAAGCTGATGAATCTATGGGAATTATTTAAATCACCCACATCCCACACCTAGGACTTAAATACCCTGACAGGCAAAGAAGTGTTAATACCTACAACTTTCTGGCATTATCCCAGTGTCGCTGCGTACATCAAAATATTAATAAGCCCTAGGGCAATAATGGTTAACACTTATGTAGTTAAAAAGGGTGTGGTTTTTTTTAAAGCATTGTCAGAAAGATGAGATTATATGCATTGTCAGAACACTAGCTTATTAAAACTCCATCATGCAAATACTTGGCCATGCTTTACTGTAATAGCATAAAGCAAGAGGGCTGCTCTTGATGGCAACTTGCTGCAGCAGGAGGGTCTCACATTCACAGCTTAGCTGAGGGGGACTGACGGTACAGCAAGAGAGCGGGATCTTCTGTAAAAAATTTAGGCTCGAGCGAGAGAGAGAGAGACGACCTTCAGGCTGTTTGGTTTTGCTCAACCGGGAGGTGCCAACTGTGAGCTGACAAGATTTGTTGCCTTTTAAATATTCCCCTTTTCCTTCACGCAATGAACGGTAAGAGGATCAACATGTTTAAGTCCCAAGTATAAGTATGCGATTGACCCCAGATGTACCAATCCTCGCTAGCATATACCCCCCCCCATTACCCCTAAGGCACCTGGCCATGCATATGAGCGAGCCAAGACGAGGTGAACCACCACTGATTGTCGTCTCCCCCCCCAAGGCTTTACCCAGTGACAGAAGGATACCTCAAAGTTTCAGCTTTAAGAGTAATCTCTAAGGGTTTATTTCAAACCTTTATTATTGTAATATATAATGGCCTGATACTGGGTTTGCACAGATTTTCAGCAACCGCACTGCATTCTACTTAAATGCCGTGCACCCCAGGAACATGTTTATTTTTCAAGAAGCACACCCTGCAGCTTTAGCGTTCAGTGAAAGGGCTGTGAGCTCCTCAGGGAAAAGAAATCTGGAAGCATGAACTTTCAGACACGATTTGCTCTGCTGCATTCCCCCTGCACGTGTGTGATGAAGAGGAGCAGCCCGACACAGCAGCTACGTGAAGACCTGGCAGGTGCCGCTACTTGGATGCCTGTCCTGCGGAGAGGACCTAACTCTGCTACTGGTCCCAGTGGCGCTGGATGGGAGGAAACCGGGTACAGATGAGCACTTCCCTGCTTGGTCACTCGAGGTGGGGAGTTGGGCATTTACTGGTTTTAAATAAAACTGGAAGCCACCCTTTCCACTCCCCTTCTGAGTTGCCAGGGCCATCAGCAGGGTCTCTGCTGCTCTCCACAGGCGCAGGGGCTGGGATGGGAAGGAGATGGGCTGCCCCAGCGCCAGCCGGGCACCCTCCCTGCTCCGTCTCGCCCCCAAGATTCATGTTGTCGGGAGAGTTTGGCACAGGGCAGGGTTTGGCACAGGGCAGTGCCTGCCACCGGGCAGGCACCGCTTGCCTTTGCTCAGCGAGGGCAGTGAAGACGCTCCTCACGCGCAGACGGAATGCTGAGCACCCGAGGACAAGCCCGTATCATCCCACTGCAGCTCCTGGCTTGGGGCTGGGCTCCCCGCAGGGCACCGTGGCATGGTGACAGCGAGATTGTCCCAGGAGGGAGAATGGGAAAAAAAACAAAAAAAAAAAAAACAACAAAAACCAGCGGTTATACCCACGTGAGTCCAAGCCCAGCCTCCCACCGCATCCTCACCAGACCCCCTCTGTCCACATCCACGGGCACAACCCCTCCTGCCCCTACCCAGCAGCTGCCAGCCGGGGCTGGGATGCTGATGGTTTTGCTGAGAGCTGTTCAGTACCCAGGAGGAAAAGAGCGGGGGGGCGGGCTGGAGTCCTGGTGAAAAATATGATGGCAGCGAAGTGTTGTTACAGCCACAGCACCCAGTTATTAAGGAGGGGCAGGGAGAGGTAACATCTTTTATAGGACCAATATATGGTGTTGGGAAAACAGGCTTATGGGCACAGGCACCCTCTCACAGGAGAATGTATGTGCTTCCTCCCGGGTGACATCCATTAAAGGGATGTATTTGGATGGGATGGTGAGGAGCAGCTGCACAAAAAAAAAATCCTAAAATAGAGACAACAATGCTTCTTTCTGTCTGGCTCAGCTCGTGCAGGAGCTTCTGCTGCTCCTCTAGCAACTTCTCCAAGGAGAGACATTTTCCTCCAGCCCCGTACCCGGCTGCCATCCCAACACCGGCCCGGCGCGATGGGATCAGGCTGCAGGGCCGTCCCTGCCTGTGAGGGAAAATGCCCAAGGAAACCCCAAATCACCAGGCAGGGAAAGTAGAGAGGCCAAGAGGGTGAGGTGATAGGTGCTAAACTCTGACTCAGGAAGTCAGGCAGACAACTGAACAAGCAAACACAGATGGAAGGAAATGAAGGACCATTTTCATCTCGTCTCCAAAATCCTGCCCTTTCACATAGCCAACTTCTGCCACAGGAGGGAGGTGGGCCGGGGAAGGGGTTGGGAAGGCAGATCAGCAGCACAGTACAACTGGAGGTCCCTAAAGGGGACCGCAGACCCCTGGGGTGACATCCAGCCTTCCTTTCCCAACCCCATCTCACTGAGCTATATAGTTGGGTTTGTTTTTTTTTTTAAAAACTCTGGTCCAATATCTGTGATTCCTGGCCTGTCCCTTGCTGCCGCCATCAGTCCGTCCCCCTCCCCCCGACCCAGCGCACAGCAACACCTCAGCCGTGCTCCCACATGAAAGGCTTGGCACGCTCCCTGCCGCGCTCGCGCAAGCCAAATATTCTTTCCTTTGATTTGTTTCAGACATACCAGCCGTAAACCTCAGCCTCTGGCCTCTTGTTTTCATCCGATGAGACCGGCTCAGAGGAAGGAAGGGATCCAGCTTTCACTGCGGCGGGCAGCCTCAGCACGTCTGCTGAGCAAACGCCCTCGGTTTCTCCCCCCACTACCCGATATCACCTCCCCATCCCTTCACCTCCTCCTTTTCAGCCCCCGTTGCCAGATTCTCTGGGTGAGCGATCAGCGCTGGCTGCTCTGGTAAAGGGGCAGCGGCCTTCGCCGTCGCTCGGTGCCTGGCACCGGGGCAGCCGGAGCCCAGCCAGGCGGGTGCTGGGACGGCCGCTGCCCTCAGAAGCCCTGCCAAAGGGGTGAGCTCCTGCGAAAACCTCCCCCCTGGCCTCGAGGTATTCTGCGTTTTTTGGAAAGGGAGCCCTGTATTCTGTTAAATCACATGTTTTTCCTGCGCGCAAGCACTCTATTACCTCTCTGAATTGACTCTGCGCCCCGGGCAGCTTTCTTCCCACAAGTCCTTTATCCCCAGTTCGTTTTGCCTTATTGCTAAAAGAACAGGACACTGCCCAAACTTCCCCCGTGCACACCAAATAGCTGCTTTCAACTCCGTGCTAAATGCCTCGGTGTCACTGCTCCCAGAATAGATACATAACAGGCAGGAGCAATTTTCAACTACTTCAGGAAAATAATCAAAGAGGGTTTTTTGTTTGTTGTTTTTTTTTTTACTTTTCCTTCTTCCTCAACTTGTAAAATGTTTACTCTTTCCTGAAACGCGGGGCGGGGTGGGGAACAAATGGAAGCTGAGAGAGCCATTGCCGCCTTCGGTGGTGTCCAAGCTCAGTCCCTCAGGCCCAGTGAAGCTGCACAGCCTCATTGCCTGGATCCAGCAGCACTCTTCCATGTGGACGTAGGACTAAGGAGAAACCTTAGTATAGGAGAAACCTTTTAATACGATGGGAAGTTGAAGCATTTACCCAAAACAGCTTCCACCATTGTTACCACAACTGATGCTCTTTGGTTTTTTCAGCGGCCGAGCGGCGGACACCATCCCGGTGACTGTCACTCCCATGGCATCCTGTGAAACGCAGGCTCTGCCTGGCGCGGCCCCGAGGGGGTTTTTACTACGAGCATCCCATTGTGGTGAACACTGTGCTGCTGCTGAAAGGAAATTTTTCCCTACGAAGCGTGCAGATTAAAGCAGTTCTGCTCAGCGATGGGTTTATTCTGGAACAGCTTGAAAAGGGCACCACTGCCCTTCCATTTTCTTCCACAAAATACTCAGAAATTACCAGCCTGCCGCACGGATGCTCTGCTCTCCAAATAGCCATTGGCGATCATTTTGACCGCTGTCTTTCTCGTACCTACACAGAAGTCTTTTGTGCAGTTAAAGCAACATAAATAGGAACACGAGGGGTTATTTTAACAACCGTTTGCATAGGTGAAGGCGGGAAGGGGGTGATTAACCCGGCAAGGGGAAGGCTGACCTCTTTGCTGGAGCTCAGGGCTGGGAACTTCCCGCTCTGCTCCTCACCCAGATGAAGCAGAGCAAGCCACATCACCTTAACTGCGTCCAGCCCAGGTATTTATAGTCTCCCCAATTAACGAGATCACATTTACACATTAATTAGCTCTTGCTTTGTGCCTAGAAAACCCTGTTGTATTAATAACGCTTATTGCATCCCGCTGCCATTGGGACATTTCCCCGTTGCTGCTGCCTGTGGGTGAGGGCAAAGGTGTCTGGACGGATGCGAAAACGGGACCAAGAGCCAAGATGGCTCAGCTCGTTCTTAGGGCTGCATTTCTACCACAGAGATGCTGTGTAACCTTGGAGAATAATAACAACAACAGATAATAATAAGCCTTTCACACAGGGAAGTTATGAAAAATTGAGCTGCTTCTCTAAGAAATAAATACAGACTAGCTCAAAGGAGAGAGATAGTTAAAGCAGTCAGCTCAGATGTGACACAGCCTGATAACCCCCAAGCTTCCAGCATATTCTTTCAGCATTTCTTCAGTGGCTCTAAAGTATCCTTTTAGCCCTTTCCATCTCTGCAGCTGGAGCCAGCCTCACACACGCGCAAATATCCTGGGAGGTAGCAGCCCTGCAATCCAGCCAGCAGCTCAAGAACAGCTGTTAACGCCGAATTTGCAGGCTGGCATCGCGAACGCAGAAGGTTTGCAAGGGCATCATTGGCTGTTAGGGAGGAGAGAAAATCATCCTCTTCTTTTTTTTCTGCCTGCCTGAAATGAGGCCTAGATACTGAACATCTGCTTAACGTACCAGTCAAGCAGGGACACGCTCTCCTCCTTGTTTATTGCAGAGCCACGGTCACAGAAAGCCTAGTTTTGATGTATAGCCTGGAGACACGCACGTGGCTCTGGCTTCCCAGAGGGAACCGCAACGGGGCAGGAAAAGGAAAGCAGCAGTAAGAAATATGGAGATGCAGGGTATGGCACAGCATCCACAGAGTAACTGAAACCATCCGGCAGCGTTTGTCCTCCAATAGCCTCCGCAGAGCCGGGTGGCTGCTGCCTGCCCCAGCTGGGATTAGCCTCTGTCTTCCGAAAAAAAAGCCCGGCATCACTGACGTATGAGGAGATTCACCGAGCACAGCGGAGATACAGTAGCAGACAGCAGTGCTGAGTTCGTTTAGCAAAGTGCAGTGATAAATAGAGAGTAAATGGCCCATTGCATACTAATTTCCCATGAGACTCAATTAACTGTAGTTAAAAAATTTATTTTTAATGTCATACTCTTCAACCGTCACTGGCTGATTGCACTCACAAAGTGGAGCCAAAACCCTCAGCCAAGGACACTGGTTCCTCATCGCAAAAACATTTTGGCTGCTGACGTCAGCACGGCGCAGCCCCGTACCCAACACAGACACAGGCACTGACACGGGTGACACGGAGGACAGGTCTAATGCCGAAAGAGCTTTATGACACTTCATTAAATAAAATGTGCTTATTTAGCTGCCTTCAAATAAGGTGGGTGTATTTCCCGCCGTTTGAATCTGTTCAGCAATGTAATATCATCATTATTAACATCTAGGCTAGCATTTAAAGCAGCAGGGAGTTCAGCGGCGCTGCTGAAAGCAGATTTCCATCAGCTCCTCTCTGAGCTGCCCAGGAGAGACCTCCCCTACGGCCCCACCGGAATTCCTCCTCTGCCAACAGCGCAGCATCTATTCCAGCTTTCACAGCATCTGTAAGAGGAGGAGGGTGCGTTTTGGGGGCTAAACCCCTCATCTCCAGGGTAAATCTCACATAGCGGTTGGTGGCTCTTTGGAGAACATTGCAAAGAGTAACAGTCCTCCCAGCACCACTGCAAAGGCACAACAGCAGCAACCTCATTTTTAGGAGAGAAAAGGGAAGTGCAGAAGTGATGTAACTTGCCCAAAGCTGTTGAGAAAGTCATTCCCGGCGCAAGACGGGGAAGGGAAAGCCTGCTCCCGGGGTGAGGCTGGGCATCCATCTCCCTCCACATGACTCTTCCCCAGTCCTCATCTTCTGCTTGTTTGTGTCTCCGCCACACTTCTGCTCCACCGTGTCGTTTGTTGTGCTTGGTTCTGGGTTTATTTGATACAGAAACGTTTCCAACATACTCTTCCTCAACCCATGAAGCACTAGTCACAACTGTGGCATTGAGTAAGTACCGATGGGTAGAGGCTTGTTTAATTTTATTTTGGCTGCCCCCACCCCAAAGCTATAGCTCACCCTCTTACTAAGTTTTACACAGGAGCCGAGATTTGGCACCTTGGACCAGCAGCTCCCCGCACCCATGGGATGTAGCAACAGGTACTGTGTGAATCGTCACATTACTGGTATAAACGCAGCAGCATCTCAGGACCAACGTATCGTAATTAATCCAACTGAAGAAGCGATTAGTGCCAGGCTACATCCTGAGGATGACAGTAGCACCGTAGTGCTAAATAAAGGCAGTTCTACGTGGGGCCAAACGGCTTACTGTGGGCCTTGTCTGCTCCCTGTTTACCTTGCTTAAAAGCAAGCTCCAGAAGGCATCCAATATTTCTCCCTCCTGGCAGAGCCTGCCTAAGCTGTTCTCGGGAAGAAAAGCAGTACGGATGTGGCAGGGAGAGAGACGCAACAGAAAAGCGAGTGGAGAAACACTGATGTAAAACAGGATTTCAGAGCTCAGGCATCACAAACACAGCCCGCACCATCCCTCCCATGCTATTTCCCAGGACCTGGCAGATGATGTTTTGATGCTGTGCAAGCCACGAGCAGGCTTGCCTTGGTCCCCTGCAGTTGTCACAGGAGTGAGACCTCCACGAGCCGTTCCCTGAGCCGGCCTGCAGGAGCGGCCATCACCCAGCTGCTCGGCAAGAGGGTGCCGGCCTGGGCGCTGGGGCCGGTTCGGGGGAACCATTTGCTGTGACCCTAGAGCCCTGGGGCAAAGCAGACTGCAGACACGCTGTCAGCAAAGCAGGAACGGGGGCAGCTGGACCTCCCAGCCAGCACACGTACCTTACCTCGTGGGTGACCGCTAGGTTTTACTGGTACCACCTTAGCCAGGCTGGCTGGGGACAAGGCTCTTCCACTGGTCAAGTCTTGAGAAGGTTGTTTTAGCTTGGTGGTGTACTTTTCTGGAAGCCCAGAACCACAGCACTTTTCCTACTCGTTTTTACCATTTTTTGTGTGACAAAGGAAGACCCCTTGCGCAGGTTTAACAGCGCTGCCCTCCCCTCATGTCTACTGGGCAGGGACATGGAGTCCCTCGGTTGGTGCTATGTGTCTCGGGAAACACCTGAGCTCCCCACCCATCGACTCACACGAGCTCCAGCTTGGGGATGGATACGCATATTCCTCAAGCTGGAAGAGGAAAGCGCAGGTAGTTCTGGTCCCCAGCTGGAGCCATCTTCATCCATCTGGCAGTAAAAACCAGAACCACCCAGCAAAACCAAGGAGAAACCATGTCTTTGCGTGGCGCCAAATCAACTCAGGAGCCTGCTGAAACTGGAGACTTGGTCTGTCACCGGCTTTACGGTACCCCATTCCCCACCTCCCTTGCACACCGTCTCTGCAAGCTGGAACCTGAGGCACACGCCTTGACTCTGAGCCGCTCTGCAGAGCACGTGCTGGAATCTTAATGGGATGGCACGCCATTAGAGAAATGAAATGAGCTTTCTAGTATCCAATGAATGATAGCCAAGAAAGAGGTCACCATTAGGACTGTGTTACATCTGCCTCAAAACTGCAAAGGCAGCTCTCGGAGGAGGTGAGGAGAGGGGGAGAGAGCAGATACCGGCACGAGAGGGAGGGAAATCACACCTCTCTGCGTTGCAGCACATCACAGCCCCTAAAGAAAGGGCCTGGCTGGCTCCTGCTGGCTGTGGCCGGGGTAATAGCGATGAGCTCCACCATTTTGCTAGTGTCATTTTAATAGCTGTACGTCTGTAAAAATGTCTCTTTCTGAAGAATCCACTTAAGTTTTGCTGCTTCTTAAAAATACAGAAAAGACAACATTAACGAGTAAGCCTAAGGCAACCTACCTTTACCAGCCCTCCAGGAAAAAAAAAAAAAAAAAGGAGATGTATAGACATATAAAGCTAGCAGCAGCCTCCCATCATAGTACTCAATTCCTCTCACCTTGTGACTTCAGTATGAGGTTGAGGAGATGCTTTTTAATATGCTTAAATATATAATAAATAATATACTATTATTTAAGCGTATAAAAAGTATCTGCCCAACCTCATATGCTTAAATCGTAACAATTACCTATTTTATATATGCATGCATATATAATTATATAAAATAATCATAAGTGTACAATAATATGTGGTTAAAGAATGTATTATTTAAATAAAATGTAATAATATATTAATTATAGTATACTTACAGTAAATAATGTATATTATTATTTAAGCATACAAAAAAAGCATCAGCCC
Organism: Sagittarius serpentarius; assembly: GCA_034782735.1. Lineage (NCBI taxonomy): Eukaryota > Metazoa > Chordata > Aves > Accipitriformes > Sagittariidae > Sagittarius > Sagittarius serpentarius. Next base: position 14,792,623 of record JAVKLA010000054.1, on the reverse strand, counting down.
AACCTCATACCAAAGTCAGAAGGCGAGGGGAACCGAGTACTAGGAGGGAAGGATGCTGCCAGCTTTAGAGGACATGGCCATAGCCAGACAAGTCGCCGCAGCAGCCGTGGTACCTGCAGAAATAAAGCCTGTCTTCCCTGCCACACGTAAGGCCATTTTACATGGAAAGGCCAGTAACCGGGTGGATGCGGTGCAGGAGCGGGAGGCGAGGGAGCCTGTGCATGGGGAAAGGTGTACCCGCCGCACCTTTCGGACAGGGCGTGCAGCAGTATTGCTGCTTTATGACGGGCCGTGGCAAAGAGGGGCAGGGTGACGCAGCAGGGAAGGGAAGAAGCTTCACAGCAAGAATGTAATTATGCCTTTCTTGTTTGTAGAAAGAGCACACAAGCCATGTTGAGACAGAGTTTGAGTGATCCCAGGTTTGCCCGGATTTGGGGACACAAGCTCGCTGCTTTCTGTGCTGGGGGCACGTGCCCTGCCTGCCCAACAGCCGGGCAGGAGGAAGGGCAGGGCAGCTTCAGGAGCAAGGTGCCAGGGTCAACAGCCCCCAGGTATTAGCACCGTATTTTACAAGGTCTCCTGTAGTTCAGGTAACTAAGACCAGGGGGACGAATTCAGTGCCAGCAGCAGCAGGCAGTGGAAGCAGAGCAGCTCCCCATCAGCGTGGCAGGGAACAGATGTGTTTCTATGGAGCTGTTACGCCCTGGCTCCACGATGCTCACGGGTGCACTATAACCGCTATCTGTGCCCGTAGCCAGATTTTTCACATTACAGATAGTGGCTGCTACGCGGTGTGCTCTGCTAGCAATAGCCACGACAGCTTAAAAATAGATTGCTGCACTGTTGTGAACCTGAATGCTACCCTATTAGTGTTTATTCTATTAATTTACTGAATAAACACTAGCGAGGTTAGATACTGTCTGTGGCTTTGGCTTCTTTTTTCCACAGCATTCAAAGCAATTACTTTCACGAAAGCAAATGGTCCATTTAGTTGGAGAATGTATAAGGCAGAAATGAGATCAGATTCCTGAACAGATGTGCCCTCCTCTAGAGGGATTTGGTGTCTGCAAGGCTTCAAGCTGACACCAGGCAGAAAACATCTCTTAACTTCACTACGTCTGAGCTGCGCAGCAGAGCTGGCGGTTATATCAAAGAGCCAGCTCCATAACTTCAAAACCAGGGAAAGTACCCAGCAATTGAAAGCATTTCTCTTCCTCAACAACTCGGGCAAAGAAAAATGCTTTTGCACTTTTTTTTTTTTTTTTTTTTTTGCACACGTAGACCTGTAGAGCGGGGCTGGAGGGAGCCAACAACAACTACTGCGGGTTCACACATCATGTAACGCTTTCCCTTCATTGCTGCTGTGCGTCCCCAACACCCGAGGCTCCCCACCCAGCCCGGTCGCAGGTCAAATCAGCAGCAAGGCACAACTCCCTGCCATCAGTTCAGCGACTACTACGAGAGTCGGCACTGCTGACCAGAGCTCAGGTCGCGCCCCGGGAAGACGGCACAGCCCTGCTGACACAACCGGCCTCAACTGTGCCAGTTATCCCCTGGAAGACAGGGCATGCATCCGCAGCAGTATCCCTCAAACCAACACCCTGGACTTCCCCTGTTGCTCCTGCCTGGCTGGTGGAAGTCCCAGCTTTCACCCCGTCTTCCTGGGAGAGTAGTGCTGGCATCAGCCCGGCAACCCCTGTGCTCCGTACGCCTGCCCGCACACCCAGGACCTGTTGTAGAGGCCCCCCCCTCCTCTGCGCATCTTCTCTGGCCCATGCCCTCAGCCTCAGAGGGGTGTGGATGGAAGGAGGCACAAAGAAAAAGCCATTATCCACTTGCCCGTGGAGACAGCCCCTCCGGGCAAAGCACATCGGCATCATCGGCAAGCCAGCACACGGAAGCTCGCGTCGCTGCTGCCAACTCCCTGCCCGCCGCATGGCTAAGCCGAAGCCTGAGGTCTCAGGGCTATGCACGCCTCAGCCCGGCAACTCTCCCGTGCCCCGAATGAGCAGGCACGGAGACCGTTTGAAGTCATTCCAGCCTCTAGACGTAGGGGGACACACAGCTCCTCCCCGCTAACTGGTCCCAGGGATGCGCCCAGCTGGGACGCCCATCCTGCCATCCACAATTCCTGCTCGTGCTCCTCCCGGCCGGCATCCATGCCCGTGTGTTCACCTGGCAGCCTTCCCACCCACGGGCTGCCTGACAGGGGCTCGGCTGCCAGGCCATGATGCATTTAGACAGGAGGCCTGAGCAGGACCGTAAATACCGTTTCTTCAGCCTGCCTCCTCCAGTACAGGGGAAAGACCGAAGCATCTCTCACCTGATGACCGCTATGTCGTCTCCGCCTGTCCTCTCCTCAAAGCAGTCGGCAAGGCGAAGGCAGGAGAGGTAATTATACTCCTCACCAACTTCAACAGTTGCTAAGGAAAACTCAAAAGTAGTTGAACTTGCCAGATCTCCCACAAATCTAGGTTGGGAGGAGAGGGGATCACCTAGCCTAATTACTCATGAGAAAAGGTGGCAGGGGGGAGGGCCAAAACGAAGGGTTAACATTTATCACTGAGGCGTATGGAATTAGCTCGCAGTCACTGCAGGATGTATACGCAATAGATGTTCTGCAGTTGGGTTTTACTTGGGACACTTCCATGAAACAGCATATACATAAACACAAACATCACACAACAAAGAGGGGAGGATAGGCTCCTGTCAAGGTAGGGGGAAAAAACACTCAGCCCTAACATCGTCAGGAAACACAAGTGGTTTCCAGAGCCATAGGGATGTTGGGGTTGGGTTTTTTTTTCCTTTTTTCAGGCTTTTTTTTTCTTAAATCTTTCTGACTTCACAGGAGCTTCTAGTAACATAAAGCATCCCTGCTGTTAGAGATCCTGCTGTGTGTAATGGCGTGCCTACACAAGGAGATGAAGGGGATGCTGTTGGCAGGGGACAATACAGCAGAGAATACGTGCACACGTCTCAAGCCACAAGCCACTTACAAACCTACAAATGTGTTACCAAGAGAGACAGGCAGAAATCTAGGCTTATTCCCCACTCAAGAGCAACTGTGACACCGATTTGGAGAGTACGCACCGTACCTGCCTTTGACCCCAACCTCATCTTTTGTGATTTCTACCCAAGTCTCTGGATCATCTGTGTTACTGCTGCAAAGGGACAGTAAGCACCACCATCAAGGAAAAAGCAGAAAGCTCCTGTCTAGGCATGCTGCAACCGAGAGCATTCCTAAGCCTCGGCGGTTTACAACCATTTCTCACAACTAGACAACACTCTTCACGTTAAATAAATCATCTCTTGTGTTTTTATTTAGTTGTGATCATGTAACAGGCAATATTCCCAGGGATGACAGGCAGGAGGCAACCAAAAAGCCCCTCACTCTTACAGCTACAATTCATGCTGTCCTCCCCCATTTATTCAGAAGTATTCACTGCCAGGCATACACAGAAAATTCTTGGATAAAGAAAAGGTGGTACCTATCTCCTACAAGGATAAGATTTCTTGTTGCTGGGGGTGGGGGAGGGTTGTGATTTTTTTTTGGTTAGTATTATTTAAACTTTATTAAAATCTCCACACACAGGCCAAGAAGATGGGAAAGGGTGGTATTAATGAGAAAAAACCCAGATATAACAGCCACCTCTGGGACAACACCCAGAAACGAGCTTTCTGTGCAGAAAGTTCCTCTGAAATAGGTCACAACTTCTGTCCAGCTAGAAGTGAGAAAGTCAGCTGCAAGGGCAAGAGAAGAAAAAGCCATGTCCTTACCTGCATGTCCCTCCTCGATCCTACTTCTCTATTCGTAGCCCCTGAAACATCACCAACTCATCTGGAGTAGATACGTGGCCACACACCAGGACTCGTCTGGCTCAATGTACTTTATTCTCATCCGGACAGCAGGGGAGGGATGCATTTTGAGTAATAGTTGTCCGACAGTATGAGACCACGCAAAAAGTGGGGTCTGCTCCCCCAACCAGGCAATCACTGCTTGAAATATACCGCTCAAAAGACAATATGAACAATATGATGAAATTCAGTAGCTTACATTAAGCTGATCAGCCTATGCAGTCGTAACGGTCCCTTTTTAATTCTGATATTGATAGATGTAGTGTTCTTCACACGCTGAGCTAGATTTTTTGGCATTGTATTACCCAGGTCAGAAGATAACAAAGCCTCCTCAGATTTAAAAAAAAAAACAAAAAAACAAAAAAACCCACAAAACCACAAAAAAAACATGAACAGTGGCTTTTTGTTTAGCAAAATACTTGTCTGTTTGTAGGCAAACCTGCCATAAACAAGTGTGCAACATCCACTTAATGGGGAAAAAAAAACCAACTCATCACTGAGGATGGCTCATTATACATGGTGATGGGAATAATACGCAAGTAAAAGCTGAGCAAACAGCTCCTCAATATCAACAGGGTGATGTGGACCAGGGAAAAACTTACCTGACACTAGAATTCCTCCTCTGAATTCAAGCCTTTGAAGCCAAGTTATATGAAAAGTGTTTTTAACTCATTATGAAGACCAAGAAAAGTTGAATGTGTGTGTTTGCTACAGCAAGCAACACAATTGCAGTAAACAATGCAGTCAACACCTTTGATCTGAACACTGCCCGTACTTCCTTAAACCCCGAATTTAAAATCAAGCTCCAGAAGGTAAACTGAAGGAACCCATCACAGAGTCTCAAGAGAGGCAAGTTAGGCAGGAAAATCTGGCACTAGAACAGTAGCACAGGTGTAAGTGTGGATTAAGCGTACTGTGAAACTGAACCTAAACTGTACACTTGCTAGGGAAATGGATAGTCCTAGTCTCCTGCCTGCTCTGTTGCTTCAGATCAAGCAGGTATGCCAAGTCAGATTATTTGGCTAATTGACCAAAAGCAGTGTCACGGGAAGTATGTGCGTGAGACACGCTGGTTTCAGTCACATCAAAAAGTGGATTCAACTCACCAAGTGGTCACAAAACCCGATGCAAGTCAGAGGGCAAGAACACACATTCTGGGACAGTAATACCAAATTACAAAAATGCATCCCAAAAATTCACCAGTGTAACAGACTGTTAGTGAGCAGTTATTTTAACAGAAATAGTTGCACTTACTCTCCTTCCTGAACAAGATGGCATTACTAGTTTCAAGTAGGTGCTACAACCTGTCATAAAGCAGGCATTAATGAACCCGGTCGCTGAACAGGGGCATCACCTAATAGTTACTGCCAGATGGGATAAAGGGCTGGATGAAGCCAGCTCAGCGATGCATCACTTAAACCCAACTTTTCAGATTTTGTTTAGAAAAGTAACTTGCTGAATATAAAGTAACTAATATTAGTGTACCTATGGTTAAGCTCCACGTTAGTCAAGCTCTCAAGAACTACCATTGAATTTGGTACAGCCACGCGAGAGAGACTGCTCTTCTGTTTGAAGTTATTTCCCAGTACATTAATTTTTGGCTCTGGCAGGCAAGCTTGCTTTCTGTGTTGCTAATACAAAGCATCTAACTTAAGAAAAAAAGGTTTTGTATTTACTCCTGAGAAAAGAGCAAGTAAATACAGCCGTTAACACACAGATCTACAACAAAGACCTAAAACCCACCTTATCACATACACGTCATAAAGGACTTCACAAAATTAAGAAACTGAAATGTGGACATACATGCAACAACACGCCTTAAACAGATGTTCAACCTTTGAATACGCTTGTCACCAACAAGTAAGGCACCACGTCACATCCATCCCTCCACCCATTACAGTTAAACTCCTCCCCAGGAGGATGCCCACATGACCACAGCTTTTTTTCTAGTATTCAAAATCTCATCTGCAACTGATCTGCCCACAAAATAGCAAAATTGCTATAAAGAAAAAAGAGGTAAACTATTTTAGGAACTGAAGTTCAGCCTACTTTTTTTTTTTCAGATGTGAAAGAGGAACCTGAAGTCTCTTCTTCCACAAAACGAGAATGCTTTAAATCAGTATTACATCTCTCTTGCATGTAAACCGTAATTTCTTTTTGCAGAGAATGCAGCACGTGACTGAAGCAGATTTCTTTTTCTGTCACTGTTAAATTAGCCTCCATTCAAGTCTGACAGTACTCCCTTTCCCCACAACTCCCAATACCACAACTTAATAGGAATTTACATTTTTAAATATTGCAATTTCTTCGACATATGGCAACTGTAGATACTAAGAATCTTGTAAGACTTTAAACAGTGCTTGCAAAACTGGCTGAGGGAAGTATGCTTGTCTCAAAAAAAAAAAAACAAAAAACAACCAACCCCAGCAACAAACCCTTAAGTCATTTTAAATCCATTAGTATTTGTCTGTCAATAGTTTCCTCAAAAATTATCTCACCCAACAAGCAGGCATACACAGTTCCAAGAGGACCGCCCCTTGTTTTATCAAAAGAACATTGGGACACCCAAGAGCAACAAAATGTTTTAGTGGATTGCCGTGCTGTAGGTCAGCTATTTCCCCCCGTGACTCCCTTCCCCACCCATCAGCTCCAGAGAAAGCAGCCCAGGAGAGGAGGACATCGGTAAACACCTGCAGACTCCGGACTACAGGCTGATTTTCTTCTTAGCTGATGCCCAAACCTGCAGACATAAGCAGACAGCTAATAGGGCCACCAGCAGCTACTGCTCACTCCAAACAGCATGACAGACATGTGGCAATGTGTGAAATGGGGAAATGGCACTGATCAAAACACAATTCTTCAGTTATTTTTAAGCCACACCACTGCATGTGACTGCATCAGAACTGTTTTGTCCACCCTTCTTCACCCGAGGGAGCAGGAACCTGTAATCCTGAAGTGACCGAAGGAAGGGAGCGCCAGCATCACAAGAGAAGCAGCTTAAAACTTAACTCTCAAGAACATGCTGTATCCTACCTTCTCTAACAATCCATGCGTGCCCTAACTATGGACCTCCAGTGATATGTAGTCCTCCTGTCCCTCCGCCACTTCCCAAAAATGTTTCTGTAGGAATGCTACTAGACAAGGAAAAAAGCTAATTGAACAGGACTGTAGATGGTCTTGTTCCCTCCTCCTTTGCAGCTTTTGTATTAACACCAATCTCCACCTTTTTTTTTTTTTTTTCCCCTCTTTCTGTATTACAGAGCCTGTCTTCGAGAGATTCCCAGGTGGAAGTGAACTGTCAACTCTGAATGAGTTATGCCAACAATATTTAGATGGATAGCTTCCAAAATCTGCTGAAAAAAAAAAATATATATATATAACCCCAAATAACTAAACTCTCAACATAAAAAAATAAAAAGCAACGTCACCTTTTGTACTCCCCTTCCTCCATTAACATTAAATGGCAGCTAGAAGACCCATCCAAAACTGGACTGACAGCGGACCGTTCTGGCAATTTTAAAAAAGCAGTTCTTTATGAAAGCTGATGATTTAATTGTTCTTATTTTCATGCTGCTGCGCAGTAAAGACAGAAAGATAGCGCATTCAGGGCAGGGGGTGAGAAAGTCAGAGATAAGTGACTTGTTCAGCAAAACAGTGGAAAAGTCTGAAGAATGAAAATCCATTATACGTGAAAAAACAAATGAGCAGAGAGGTGATACCCTAAGATTCCTCAGGAATAAAACAAAGACAACACTTGGTATCAATACAGACATAGACAGGTAATCACTAACGGGATTCACGTGGCATCTCTACGACCACAACCATCATAACCAACAGTCTCAAAGAGGCAGTTTATCCCTAAGCTGCAGGGGTAGCACTACACACTTAAATGTTGTCTACTGCATAAATTCCTGATCCCTTCATCTTCCATTATGACTTCTTCCGCCGTGAACAGTTTAACCGCACTGCCAGTTAAACCGGGATACTCCTCACCCCAGCTCTCTCTTTGAAGACAAAGAACTTGGTATTTCGAGTACCAAAATCTCTAGATTTGGTTTTCTAATATAGCTATGAAACTAAAAATTCAGTTCCTTATCAATACTTCAATTCCAGGTTATTAAACAAAACAAAATCAGCCTAATTACCTTTTTGTGTAGGTGGTTGCAGCATTGTTGACTGATGCATGACACAGAATTCTGAAGTACAGGACAAAACAAGCAGTTAATTATATTGAAATGCATTTATAGCAAGTTTAACAGGGTTGTTATCAAGTAGACGGAAGCGACATCTTAAATCAGTTAAGTCTCAGTTGCTCACCTTTTCTATTTCTGTTGTTCCAGATGTTTCAAGAGAACTCTTCCTTAATTTTTAGTTGACAGCTATGAACTGCTTGGCATCAAAAGGATGTGATCACATTTTGTCTAGCATTAGTTTTCTCTGTGACAAGCTACTCCATTTAAATAGACTTTACTCCACACAACCCTGGCAGACCGCATTCATTACTAGAGCTCAGTAAGTTATGAATAATGCGATTTATTCTACAATTTTTGGCTCTCTGTTCAAGATACCAAAGCAGATAATACATCTCTATTAATCCTCTTTTGAAATCTTCAGACAAATTCACTCGTGTGTTTAGAGCTCACTCAGAACTTCTTGAAAGAAGTTAGCAAATAAGCTCTGTAGGGGTCTTCGCACAGAGGTGAAATCTGTTCACTGCCTACGTATTTTCTTCTATGTAAGTCAATCATTATCTGCAAGAGCTATCAAAAAGTACACCACATAACTCATTTCCAAACCGGTCCATCAGAATGCATAACCAAGTTTCAGGTAAAAAATTAAAACCAAATTTTTATAGAACATAATTTCAGCAGTAAATTTCTTCACAGGAACTTTCATCAGCAATTGGGGGGGGGGGGGGGACGGGACATAAAAAAAACCAGTAAGTTTCAAATGTGTGCTCCTGCCCAAGTACCGCTTCTATGAAGTACTGTAATGAACAAAAATGGTACTGAAGTGTGGTTTTGATTGGAGTGTACAAACTGAAACTAATCACACATGGACTAAGCTCTCAAACATCCTAGAGGGTGTGACTGAAACAGAAAGGTAGTCAACCAAAAAGTGAACACCTACAAACCAAGAAACCAGATAACAGAGTGTAAAAGGGTTTTTAAAAAAAAAAAAAAAAAAAAAAAAGAGAAAAAACCCAACACACCAAACCCAAAACACACCAAAAAAAAACCCAAACCACCACACCCCACCACTTACACCATACTAACAAACCATGAAAATCAGAAACGCTTCCAAATTCAGCATTAAGTCGAGTAAGAAAGGAACCTAAACAGCAATAAAACTGCTTTTTCTTAGCACTGTAGCTTAGTTAAAGAGCTGAGTCCAGCTCCAGACTCTACCGGGTAATATAATTGCCAAAATTGCTTTCACATGGAACAGACAAAAATTTTACACTCTTAAAAAAAAAAAAAACCAAATCAACCCTCACATATACCCTACTTCACCCCAGGTAGTATCCCCAGTGTTTCCCAGATCTGCTCTAAGTGTTTAGGCCACATATCAAAGGGAAAAAGGGAAGGGAAGGCTGATTACTTTTTAATCAAATATAACCCAAATGTAATATTTAAAAATCAAGACTAAAAGCAGGCATCATTTAATGTATTTTAATAGCAAACTTACAGGAACAGCACAGAAGACGGACAACATTAAAAACGTGTACTTGCATGTAGGACAACTCAGTTAGAAAAGTATAGTGAATGGATGGAATCTACTGTATGATAAAAATGCTACAAACACCATTTAGTTGCCATTGATAAGAAATTTACTTGTTTAAAAAAATCCAAATGCTGGCATTGTCCAGAAAAATTTGACAGGTTTATTTATAATTTTTTTTATAAAGTTGAATTGTTGAAACTTGTTCACTGAAACACTTTTTGACCACATTCATGTTTTATGTCCCCTCGTTTGTATTAAAAATCCACACACAAATGAAAATGGAAAAAAACTTGCCAATACCCAATTCTGTCCCCTATTTTTCCATTTGCAACCATATACTTAGGTACCTTTTAACCCCATGGAAAAAATATCTAACGTTCATTACTACCAATAACAGGAAGAAGATTTTGCTTCGAGAATGACAAACCCATCATAGTGAAGTTTAGGCACGCTCTCCACGTATGCGGCGTGCTAGCTGGATATCTTTTGGCATGATTGTGACACGTTTGGCATGGATGGCACACAGGTTGGTATCTTCAAACAGGCCAACCAAGTAGGCTTCACTTGCCTCCTAGCGTAGAAGAAAAGAGTTAAGAACACTTTCAATCTCTGAGCACTAGGGAAAAAAAACCGTAATACTAATTCGAAGTACAATGTAACACGGCATTAAGTTTAGGCTTCTATCTTTATTATGCACAAACATCAAAAGTTTTAGATTCTCAAAAAATAAAAGCCTCCATTTCTTTATAAACCACCAAATATTCTACATCAAAACTGTGTACTACTGCCATTTGGTGAAGACATTCTCCAGAACACAACTGAACCAATACGCTGACAGGACTCTCACCAGGTAAGGGGTTCTCTTATCAAAAGATTAGTTTGTTTGGGAACTTCTCTTTTCAAAGGCTGGGTTACACTGTTTGAGTGACCTGTCTGCTGCCTCTTGCAGAGTGAGAGCTACTGAGCATCAGGTGAAATTGGCAGGTGCTAGGGAAAAGAAGAGCAGGTATTCCCTCACAACACGCAGTTCGGGCACAGAGGTCCTTGCCAAAGGATAATGAAGAGGTGGCTTAATTCAAAAGTTAGCAGAAAAAAAATGCACTGAGAATTATTAGAAGTAAGAGAACAACTCCTTTAGCTCAGGAACTCCCTGAATCACCAAAAATGGGGCAGCAGTCAGAGAATTACCATTAGACACTTCTCCTACTCCTATACTTTCTTCCTGCCCAAGCATCTCCTGTCTACCTGGGGCACACAGCACAGCCCCCCACTATCACAGCATGTTCTCCCCTCACATCTGTGAGAATCATGGGGTCAGCACTTGGGAGCAAAAGGACAAGCCCTGTCCTGGGAAAACCACAACCCTGAGCACAGTGTTTTCCCCGCTACTGAAAGACAGCAGACAGGATTCTGGGTTAGACAGATGCTCAGTTGGACCTAATTATTCTTCTGGCTCATGTTAAGTTAGCTGCCATTAAGCCCAGCACAGCAATGGTAACTGTTTTAGACATTTTTGGGTTGACACAGAACTCTAACACCTAGGAAGCACCTCAGCATGCCAGCACCAGAGCAGCACGCAGACCAGGACACAGCACACGGCTGGGGTGAGAAGGCAGGAATAATGGGGCTCGCTTATGTAAAGGAGGTTGAAGTTCCCCTTTCTAGAATACACGCATGAACAGCTTGCGTGAACCATTTCATTACCAGGAACCGCAAAAATCAACTTGCTAGGCTCAAAGTTCCTCTTTAAAAACACAGATTATCTAACATGAAGAAAGAAAAATATTTACTACAGCAGATGAGGACTGTAGTATTGGTAAGTCATTTTGTACGCAGTACGATATAGGTACCTCTAACACACTTTTGCTATATCACTACATGAAAAGTTAAGACACTTCACCAAATAAGCCACGCTGGGATGAACAACGTGGTACTAAAGGGGTTAAAAGGGTTTTTTTCTTTTCTTTTTTTTTTTTTCCAAATACGCAAGCAGGAAGCACTAGGAACAGCATGTGAGCAAGTTCTACACCAACAACTCCTTAATGCAAAACCAAGAACATTCAAACCAGCCTTCTGAAAACATACTAACTACTGACCAAATTTTAATAAGCAGTTCCCGATAAACAGACACATAGGTCAACCTCAGGATTTAAGAACCACCACATGCACTCACAGCAGTGAAGACACAACAACAACTAAAAGCAAAGGCAGCATCTTTGCAAATGCACAGAGCCACCTTTTGAAGCTAAGCATATCATCAAGTTCACAGGATCCCATGGCATACAGCTTGCACCTTATCAAATGGAAGTCATTAACTAGAAAAAGATCACTTTGCCTGCGTATCAGATATTCTACAATTACAAATAGGTTCTGGAACAATTGTTCAACAGCTAAAAGAACCGCAAAGACCCATCTTTAATTAGGAACATCTTTCTATCATGAGAGGGACACGTTCCCACGGTAAGAACAGAGTCTTGGTGGGGAACCTAACTTAGAGGAATCTGGGCCAGAAAGCGCAACTGATATTTCACCCTCAATATACTCTAAATAAGTTATTTAACCAATATACTAAAAAAATGCGTTTAGCACCAACTACATCATACAAAAGCACTTACTTCCCTAACCCCATTTAGATGCAGCTTATCAAGCTGTTTTTCCATAAAGAGCATTCGAGGATATCGAGACCTCCACTTGGACACTCTAGGACAAGCTTTACACGGCGCTTTCCTCTCAGACTGCATGGCTTACAAAGCCTCTAACAAAGCTCGAGGACAGAGGAAACAGATTTATCTTAAGGGTCTTAATAAGATGCGCTGTTCTGCCAAGTGCAACTGCTTGAGGGGTGGGGGCTACTAAAAAACACAAACAAACTACAAAAACAAACCAAAAAAAGCAAACTCGCCCCCCACCACCACATTTATAGCCTTTGTAAGGGACTGCTGACCTGTCACTGCGTTATTTTAGCCTATGGTATCTACAGGGCATCACCAGGTCCACTCTGAGCAAGGGAAGGCTGAGGAGCACACCCCACCTCCACCCCCATATCAGCCCCCGCCTCCCCAGAAGGGGCCACGCCCACCACAGCAGCCCACCAATCAGACAGAGCTGGGGCTAACCCTAGAAACAGCCTGGCCAATAGGGGTGGGAGGCGGAGCCCTCCCATACCTTCAGTCTCAAGGTTTTGGGAGCTTTTTTTGGGGGGTGGGGGGGTGGTGGTGTGGGGGGGCGTGGGGTGGTGTGTGGGGGGGCGTCTCGCTGTGACAGCACTTGACCCCTGCCTACTGACAGGTAGCCTTCCCCCAGGCCCCCCTCCCCGCACGCACGCCCACGCAGAGGCAGGGCGCTCCCTCCCCTGGGTAGGGCTCACCTGCAAAGCACCGATGGCCGCGCTCTGGAAGCGCAGATCTGTTTTGAAGTCCTGAGCAATTTCACGCACCAGACGCTGGAAGGGAAGTTTGCGGATCAAAAGTTCGGTCGACTTTTGATAGCGCCTGATTTCACGGAGAGCCACGGTACCCGGCCTTTTAAATTTAAACAATAATAATAAAAAAAACCAAAGAATTAGTATTCAAAACATATTCTACACCACCTTAAAAATATGGGTTCATCCTTTAAACTAAGCACCGTACACATTCTGTTTTCACTAGAAGAGTCCCAGCGTTTGCAATACAAAACCAGTCTCACTGGCAAAGGGTCACCGCTTTCTCGCTAGCTACCTGTGCAAACTTCCACTGGCCTCAGCAGGGATCCCCCCGGGCCCCGACTTCACTACAGGAAGAGGGGGACAGCACACGTTAGCTAACCGACACTAACGCGTCTCGGTGCGGACGTGGCAAACTCTAACGCTGCCGTGAGTTAGCTGGTGCAGCTGCAACACAGGTACCCGCCTAGCGATCAGCCTGACAGCAAGCACAGTTTTAAGGGGTTCTTCTTCCCTGCTGACATAAAGCACCATCAACATTCACAGAACTAACAGAATTTATATTCTGTGTTGTATTATCAGCACAAAGGATCTAGTGTACTTCCTGGTGTTACTTTTGGAGTAAGAACGACAAATCCAGATTAACGATGCGCTTTTGTAGACACAAAAGTCCATCCGTAAAATTAATACCACATTTACTTCTGTGGAAACTTCGTATTTTCCTACTCCAGCTTCATTACCTTTCTCCCCGTCGATTAATTCTGCCTCACACCTACAGCAACAGACTTTTACATTACGTCCGCTATTTTAAACCCGCTTCTCCTTCCCAATCCTCTTTTTCCCCACGGAATACGTGGCCGAGACCATCCTCCAAGCTGAAGCACAGCTGTCACCGTTCTGCAGCGAGCAAGGATGGGGAAACTTCGTTATTAGGGGACTGTCAAAAAGATCTGCCGCCCATTCTAGCCTCTATCCTCCCGTGCACAAAACGTCTATATTTGGGGCGACCGAGCGCACCAGCGTCCGGGGAGGCCCTGCGCATCCCTGGGCACGTCGCGCCCTCGCGCGGCAGATCGCCTCCCCTGCACGGCCACCCGGCGCCGAGGACGGATCAAACCCTTACGAGTCAATTAAGATACGCCGGTAACAATAAACTTGGCGGCGGCGCGACCCTGCTGCAGCACTTCCAATAGGCAGAAGTAAAAAAATAAAATAAAATAGCAGAAAAAAAATAAAATTGCAGAGCTGCGTTCACCGCGGGGGCGGGGAGGGTGGGGTTTTTTTTTTTAAAAAAAAAAAAAACACAAAAAACACTACCAAAACACCCGGAAACGGGGGAATGGTAAATATCGCGTCGATGCCCGCGCTGGGCGT
>JAVKLA010000054.1:14752970-14771359 GCA_034782735.1 Sagittarius serpentarius | reverse complement strand
GCCAGTGTAATGCATAGGTCTTTGATACGCTGGATTGCCTGGTACACCGTGTCGTGGTTTAACCCCCGCCAGCAACTCAGCACCATGCAGCCGCTCACTTACTTCCCCCTCACACCCAGTGGGATGGGGGAGAGAATCGGGGAAAAAATGTAAAACTCAGGGGCTGAGATAAGAACAGTTCAATAGAACAGAAAGGAAGAAAATAATAATGATCATAATAATAAAATGACAACAACAACAACAACAGTAATAATAAAAAAGATTTGGAATACACAAAACAAGCGATGCACAATGCAATTGCTCACCACTCGCCGACCGATGCCCACTTAGTTCCCAAGCAGTGATTCCCCTCCGCCCAGGCCAATTCCCCCCAGTTTATATAGTGGGTTTGATGTCCCATGGTATGGAATACCCCTTTGGCCAGCTTGGGTCAGCCATCCCGGCTGTCTCCCCTCCCAACTCTCCTGTGCCCCTCCAGCCTTCCTGCTGGCTGGGCAGGAGAAGCTGAAAAGTCCTTGAATTTTAGTCTCAACACAACTTAGCAACAACTGAAAACATCAGGGTGTTATCAACATTCTTCTCATCCTATACCCAACACACAGCGCTGTACCAGCTCCTGGGAAGCCAATTAACTCTATCCCAGACAAAACGAGGACACTACCACATAGTATAAATTATAAAAATGGTAGATACATGCACTCTCTGTCAACATATAGGCAGAAAATACACCAGTCAAAACTAGCAGCTGTGTAGCACACTTATCTTTAGGGAATGGCACCTACTGGAAATACAGATAAGAAGTTGTGTAATAGTAGTAGACACAGCTATTTCCTCCCTTTCATCTATTTTCATTGGGTCTTTTAATCATGTATTTTTCCTTTTGCAGTTCTCCAAAATATTTCACATATATTAGACATTAAGGCCCCGTTCTTCAAAGAAAGCTCTTAAACACATTTACTTTTAAGTGACTCTCGAGCTCCCTTGACTTCAATGGAAGATACATACTCTTAAATTTACGCATGTGCTAAAGTGTCTCCCTGAAGGTCGATCACTAGGGAAAGTCCCTCTGTTTAAATAATAAGGAAAGAGTACATGTGCCACATGAAAAAAATCTTGGAATTCCTGGGTTCTTTAGGAAAGCTGAAGAGACAGCTGCTTTAAAATGCAAAATTGTCAGTCCAGTCTAAGGTACTTCTTTTCATGCTTTGAGCATCATATATGGGCAGGGGATTCAGAACAATCTATTTTGGAGACAAACTTCATTTTTCTAATGTCTCATATCCCAAGAGCAGTAAATCTGTTTTGTTTATTTTTAATCCAACTTAAACAAAAAAAAAATTTACACTGTTTCAATTAAAAGTTTCTCCCAAAAGGAAGTTCATGGACAAAGTTCTAAAAGAGTGAAAATAAGCCTACAATAGCTTAGAGAATAAAATACAGGACTCCTGGATTTTGCTTCTCTTTTTGGATCATCACTAATTTTTAGCAGGCTTGATGAGTTTGATCCAGCCTCCACCTTTGTTGTTCCTCTCCCGCAAAGATTTACCAAGCGCTTACTTTCACTGAGTACCTGGCTGCTTTTACATATGGACTCCCAGCTCTAATTCCCTACGTATCGTCCAGGATTCTCTTATCTCATTTGTACTGCCTATTATTAACATACTATTAACTTCGAGATGAGAACTCATCTCTCATCCTTCTAATGAGGTCCTACAGAACATGAGAGACTAAACAACTTTACATAAAATAGCACTAATTCTTTCTTTTCCATGGTCTAGTGCATTTCTTCTGGTGGAAAGTGTGCCACAAAAAAACGTGCAAGAGTACCCTATGATGACATCCCAAAGCTCTACTCCTATTCCTATCTTGTTTGCTTATTTGTTTATTTATAATAACCTTTTAAATATGCTTAATATTTTAATATTTTTTAATTAAAAAATAAACTCCATTGCCTTTTAAAGACTAGAAGTTAAAAATATCTTTAATTGCCTGATACTCAGCTAAGAACAGTTCCAGGTACATAAGATGCATTGTAGCTGTAACCACAGTCTCCATTTTTTCTTATCAGTTTTGAAGGGCTTGCATACAACAGTTCATTATCTTAAGGTCGAAACAGAACTTAAAATATTACACCAAAAAAGCAGTATTCCTATTATACTAATGCTATATAAATCCTAAGCAGAAACAGAGGCAGTTTTTTAAACAGCTGTACCCTATTTTATGTTTTCATTTTGCCTGACTTGCGTGCTTAATATTGGATAATTATATCCTCATTTGTTTCAATGTATGGGGATGATAAAGGAAAGTAACAATAAAAATAGCACTACCTGTTTACACAGTCACAGACCTCTCCTTGTCAAGAGAACTTCAGCTTCTTAGTGACTTCTCTAAGCTTGTGCCTTTTCTTCTTCCATTTCTCAGGACAGTATTATGCTCTTTTTCTTAAACAGATACTATCACTTTGGAGTGAACTAAAGGGTTAACTGAAACAGAAACTGAGTCCTAGCATGAGATAGGGAATATAGTACAACAGGTAATTGTGAGGTTATTGTACAGCCTTGCCAAAGACCAGAAATTATATGATACAACAAGGAGTATCTGTGATTTTTAGATAAAATATGAACAAATGTCATAATGTATTTCAGAGATATGCTGTGAAATTTAATTACAAAAATATGTCTTAAGGCATTGGGTGAAAGGACTGGTAGGCAAGTAGAAAGAAAAGGGAGTTTATTCTCTATAATGATAATACAAGATTTTGAAATTTACCATACCTGCTTGAGTTAGTTTGCATTGACAGACACATTTCAAGTGGTCTTTTGGAAGATTTTCTGCATTATAGGGAAGAGCAATTGTTCTGGGGAATATTTCTTCCTAAAGTTACAGTACAATAAAATTATTAAACGCATTTTAGCTCTCCTCGTTCTTCACACATGACTAAGTTATCATAACAACCTTTTCTGTCTTTTTGAAGCATTGTATTGTACAGTGGAAGGAAGTAGATAGCCCGTGGGCTTCATCCTAATGGCGACTTCTGTAAAATCTTTCATTTCCAGTACTTCCGTGTTGATAGATTCGTTAAAGCTGCCAAGGAGAAACAACCAGCACAAGCTCTAATTGGTTCCTAAATAAGATCCCTACTACTACAGTGATTTACTTGGAGCTCCTGTTGTAGAGAATTTCACCAAGCTGATTTGCCCCAAGACTCACACACGCTAGAAAATAAACCCCTGAAGGCTTGCATTAGGGAGGGGAAAAAAAAAAAAGGCTCACTGTTTTCCACCACCCATTAGGCTCACATTGGCCTCATTTTGCAGCGCTGTTCTTGTAAAGGATGTCTTTTTATGCACTAATGCAGTATCTAGCCCATGCTGACACTGCCTTGAAAGGCTCTATGAGCTACTATACTTGACAGAACTGAAAGAGTAATATTATTTATTTCATTTCTTTGCTCAGTGGGGTAATCTCACGAGATACGAATCTCTTCTTCTTGAGGGCCCTGGGGACAGCAGTCAGACTGAAACTCAACCATACCTTTAGTACAATGGAAACAGCACAGACCACAGTACTCGGGCTCCAACAGCAAACAGCAGACCAAAATATCAGGTATGATGCCCAATATTGTAATTTATTTGGAACAATATTCTGTAGACTGGTTACTTTCAAAATAAATCTGCTTCTTCCTTGTAAAATCACAAAAGTAAGATTGTCTTGAAATGGCATTGATGCTTCACAAGCCTCATTTGTGAAAGTCAGCTGAGGAAGGGTCTCAGAAATGAAAATGTTATTCTGAGGTCTGACCCTAATACAGCTGTGAAGTGTCCTGCCATATCCCATCTTTCTTAACAAGTACTCCCAAATATCAGAACCCACTTTCTGGAGAACTAGTCTCCTAAGAGCAGAAAAGGGAAAGAGAAGATGGGGTGGCAGACAGTATATCTTAAAGTGACAGCAAGGAACATCAATTAAGTTATTTTCAGTCTTACAAGACTACAGAGTTCTGGGTTTTTTTTTTAAGAAATGAAAGCTTCCTATTTTCCCAACGTTCTTTGTAAGTCACACACTGTGTAGACTATACTTTACTGTACCATGTTTTTAGATCGTTTTTCTTCTTTTTTCCTCCTCCTCCTCTTCTCAAATTTGCATTTCATAAAGCATCTCAATGTGAAAACTGCAGTTGCTATTAAGAATAGCGCTTAATATTAGTGCCGCTCATTAGTTTCCTAATGCTTAAAAATTATGTAACACAATTCACATTCAAACCTTCTAAAGAATAACTAATTTGCCCTAACTACTCACTGTTGAGTATCTACAATCCCAGCTGAGAATAAAAGGATTCACAGGTATTTACCACTTCTGAAAATCAGGCCTAGTACACCTTCGACTACATGTCATATATATACTATACATACCGATGTGTGCACCCCAACCAGAGTCCATTTTTTAAAAATCCTTTAAAAATGCCCATATACCTGCTTTCACGTCACAAAGATGACAGTGCTAGAGACAGAATTAGAAGTTCCTGGCTCCCAAACATGCTCTGACCACACACATCTCTTGTGACAGAGAAGAGAGCCGGAAGCAAGGGTGCAAAGGAACGATGTGGCAATAGGTAGTTCCTTCTGATCAAACGGTGCCTGCCAAGCCTCCCTCTCTTTGTGGGCGCTGCAAAGCCACTTTCATGGGGCCCACCTGCTTCAAAGGACTCTAGAGATCCTTGGTGTAGGAGAAGAATTTGTCAGGCAGCGCCAGTTCTTCATACATGACTTGTATGTCTTAGTTGCTAACAAAAATTCCCTCTTAAGTCTTACAGTGAGCTTGGGGAGTTTTAATAAAAGCCCTGAATCCCTGGTGATAACATCAAAATCTTATCTTTTGTTTTTGAATTCTAAAGAAAGCGTCAGGCAGTTGTGCTTGCAGAGACAAGCTTGATCTCCTAACAGCTCGGAACCCATCAAAACAAACAAACAAACAAACAAGCAGCAGAAGGTAAATGAGAATGCACAAAATGAGCATGTGCTAACATTGCCTGATCCTGGCAAATCTTACATTCTGTGGGGACTCACTACAATTTTTGCATGCTAAGTCCTGGCACTACTACTTAAAGTGTACAAGTGATGTTAAAATACAAGCCACAATCTAGGCAACTGAAGTGGAGAACATCAGTTGGGTTTAATGTGGACTGCAGAGCATGGATCTCAAGACAGAGGCAAAGACGCAGCTCCACTTCAAACCTCAGCAACAAAGAACTACAAGAGAGGTTACCAGCCTGTTTCCCCTGGGCTACAAGGTTTTCAAGCACAGCTCCCATGCTGGCATTCTGTCCCACACCCAACAGAGGGGCTGTGCTTATGTAGGATAATCCTCACTGTGAGAGGGAGTAATTTATCAGATGCTACTGAAGTTGATGTTACACGCTTCATTACATCTTGAAGTTACACCCTTCAGCTTAGCCCTGACCCACAACGGACAGCTAGCGTTCCTGGGAGCCACTGTCATTTCCCACCTGCAAACAGCCCACAGCGCCCTTCTCCCTTTGTGCACTGAAGAACAAGCTGGCTGGCTGGCAGTCCTAAATTTTGGTATGCAGCTCAGAGGTCCATGAAGATTGGTCATGCCACATCTGCAGTATTTAAGATTCTTGGTTATGAGAACCACAAGATCACTTGTAGAGCCCTCACAGGTAAAGGGCCGCCTGCACAAACCATGCAGTGAACACACTACGGTGCCATGCCCAGTTCTGCAGACACGAGATGTGGTTCGAGTGGCATGAAGGCTTCCCCTGACAAACTGTTCCTGTAACTTCCTGCTACAAAAGAACAACAGGGAGGAAGAAACCAACCATCATCATCAACGTTTTCCAACTGTGACTTTCACACGCTGGCAAGACTTCTTTATAGCCCTGCTTTGAGAAAAAAGCAATCTGACATACTCTGACACCGACATCACTTCTAGGCCAGGGCCCAAGTTAGACAGGAACACGAAGGAACAAACGCACAGCTGTGTCATTGTCATGTTGCTAATATTCAAATATAACCATGTGAGGACATGATTTTTCCAGGCCTCACATACATATGACTTAAGGATCCTCAAGGGGCATAGTATGCTGTATTACAAATTCCTCATAGATGACACATAATTACCTCTATGTTGGAAAGGATTAGAAGAAACACTGGAGAGGAGTCCAAAATACACCAGTGGCATTCCTTAAACACCACACTAACAATTTCAATTGCATGGGTGCGAAAGGATGTTTGTGCTGGTTTTGGCTGGGACAGAGTTAATTTTCTTCATAGTAGCTGGTATGGGGCTGTGTTTTGGATTTCTGCTGAAAACAGCACTGATAATACAGGGATGTGTTAGTTACCACTGAGCAGAGCTTACACAGAGCCAAGGCCTTTTCTGCTCCTCACCCCACCCCACCCCACCAGCAAGGGGTCAGCTGTCCCAGCTGACGCAAGAGATACTCCATACCATATGATGTCACGCTCAGCATATAAAACTGGGGGAAGAAAGAGGAAGTGGGGGACGTTCGGAGTGATGGTGTTTGCCTTCCCATGTAACCATTACGCATGATGGAGCCCGACGTTCCTGGAGATGGCTGAACACCTGCCTGCCCGTGGGAAGTAGTGAATTCCTCGGTTTGCTTTGCTTGTGTGTGTGGCTTTTGCTTTACCTACTAAACTGTCTTTATCTCAACCCATGAGTTTTCTCATATTTACTCTTCCGATTCTCTCCCCAACCCACCGGGGGGGAGTGAGCGAGTGGCTGCGTGGTGCTTAGTTGCCGGCTGGGGTTAAACTGTGGTAATGTTGTATAAACCAAGTGGCAAACTATTCCAATATCAAGCCAACAAGAAGCTATGCACATCTGTTATAATGTCAGTATTCTCCAACTCGAACTTACTATATAAAACCAAAAAAACCCAAGCATTTACCTAAAAATTATTTCTATGATTTCTTTTAAAGAGAAACAAATAAAAACCTGCATCCATTATTATTCATTTGTAGGTCCTCTTTAAGCTAGCAGAACATTCCCTACACAAGGAGATAAATATTACTATTACAAGAACGTTGTCTGAATGTAAGTGGGTCTTACAGTGATCAAGTCAAAAGGAAGCCATGCAAACTCAGCACCCAAAGAATGAGGCCACTACAGACTGGATCCTTAACTTCAGACATTTCTCCCTCAAGCCAGTGGAGCTTTGAAAATTTACACTAGCTGAGGATCTGACTCATAACATTTTATCAAGGGACAAACAGTGACATGATCTGCTTTAAACAGGATTTATGAACACCCACAATGTGCCACAGACTGCTAACCACATGTTATCTCTGCTGAACATCATGCAAAATGAGGGTTTACCTGCTTGAGGCACTCTGCTTTATATTCCTGTCTTTTTAGACCTGTCCTGTGTGCTCTCCCTTTTGTTGCTGTCCTCCTTTTCTCCTTCAGTTTCTTTGTAGAATCTCCCCAGGTAAACCGAAAGCAAGCAAATGTGGGTGGGGTAACGTAATTTGGGAGCTCCTCCCAACTACTGGAAAGGCAACTTCAGTTTTACCAGGGAACATTTCCAAATCAACTTTCATCTCAGTTGAAAAATAAGTGAGGATACCTAATTTTTTTTTTTCCCTTCAGCTGATCATTTCAAGAAGAATATAACTAACTTCGGTCTAGGAGCTTCAAATTATTGCAGTGTTACTACAGGATGAAAAGCTCACATTGCAAGGGCATGGAATGTTCACTCCTCTTTTTTAAAAACTTTGAGGCATAGGGGTCTGACAGATAATACATAATACACATCTCGTACCATATGCTCACTCTTAGCTTTGGATTTTTGCAAAGTTGCCAAACATTCAGATGTCAATTAAGAAACTAGAATCCATTCCTTACACAGAGATTAAGTAATTCAGCACAGTGTCTCTGCAAGCTATAATTAAAAGCAGTTAGCTTCATTACAGGGAGAGCTAAAGTAAAGAGGCAGATACCTATTTTTGGTATTGTTTTCCTATAAAATATACTGTACACTACAACCAACCCATTTACTGCTCTCCAGCTGTATTCAGTTAAAATTAATCAGAACAGACCAGATCTAAGCACTATGGCTAGCACGTCAGAGGACACACAAGGTTAAGGAAATCTTAGAATCTGAAGTATTACCTTCTACAGTATTACCTGGTTGTCTAATTAACCAACTCATCTCAAATACTGCTGTCAAATTTAAAATTATTATTAACAGTAACAAGGCCAACTGTGCGGGTGATACTTTGGGCCAAACAAAAGGGGACCTTAGTTTCTCAGGTTCAATACATGTATATGTGCAGGGCAGTACATGTTCCTTCTCTAAAAGGACTCACAGTTTAAATATCCTTGCATAGGATGGAGAAAAAGATATTAAGCACAACAAAGGGACTAATGTGAGGGCAAAACCAGTTTTACAGCTATTTTTAACTCTTGGTTATGTATAAGTAAGTATCTGCATTATTGCTGACTGTGGGCTATAAGAAGAATAAAATACAGTTATTCACCTCAGATTTGTAGGAGATTGATATCTAGGCATTCACTGTGAGTAAGTACATTTAACAGTAGCTATTGTATTAATACAATGGTAATAGAAGTAACGTAACATTTGTATTTCTCCCCCACCTGCTCCCAACCCAATATCAGGTATCTTAACAGACTGTCTGTAACCATTGCGCTGCTAACACAGAAACTGAAGCAGATGATTATTGACATTCGGCAGGAAGCTGCACTTGCAAAGATCAACTTAGATTCATTACGGTTAATTACATTTTTGTCGAACAGTATGATGTCATGGTATCTGAAGAAAAAAAATGTTCCCTCATGTCGTACAGCATCTTAATTATTGTCCTAAGAACATGCACACAAAGGTTTCTTTTCATTCTGTCCTGATCCTCCATGCAAAAATAATATGAAAGTGTCTAACACATTTAAGTCTTGCAAATATATTATCTGCAACTTACAGACACCATTAAATTGGTGTGCCAGCAACCTGGGACACCATTAAAATGTAAAAGAAAATATATACAGATGAGCCAGTCTCCGTATACACAATAGTACCTGATCAACTGTCTAGCAGATGGAAAACCCATGCTTAAAAGACGAGTTTTCACATTCTTGAAGTGACTTTGGTGGACAAAATTTGCCTTTGTTGATATCTCTGCACACTTAGAATATTCTAAAAGGAACATACACATCTGATTCATATTTTAAGTGATATCTTTCATCCTTTCCCTTGCCTATGTCTAGGAACAGTTTTAGAAGTGAAAAGTATTAAATTCTTACCAGAGCAACTTTTGACCCATTCTTTGTTAATCTGGGTACCTTGTGAAGAACTGGTTTTGTGTTCTTCACTCCCACAGGCGTCTTTCACGTGCAGATTAGGAGTCAAGGGCCAAGGAGCATCTTACACCTTCTCTCAGTAGAGTCTTGCATAATGTGATCTTGGTCTTGACAGATGGTTATTAAGCACTATAAAGCACTGCTACTACTTGTTAAAATGGAATGTACTGGAGGAACCAATAAGGGTCAAAGAAAGAATGAATGAATAGGAGCATTACACATCTGATGGTTCCAGATAGAGATATTGTAAAAACTCTGTTCCACATTAAATCAAGTAAGAGATTTCAAGCAGAAAAGTCTAGTCTAACACACTGCATATTATAGGCCACAGAACCACACCCAATAACTCAGGCATCACACGCATGGATATCAGAATGAAATAAGAAAAGGATGGCTAGTCCCGTCTCTTAAATTATGTCAAGATAGCAGGAAGTTTTAAATTCTAGTCTTGGTCCTTCCACTGACTTGAGAAAGTAGTATAACCAGTTTGCCTGATTGTCACTATTTAAAAAGTCAGAGTACTTACTTATCCCACGAGGATACTGTCAGGTTTAATTAATTATGTCTGTAAAATCCTTTCTAAATGAAAAGTGGCAAGCATGATTTATTAATTAAGTCTAAAACACCACTGCAGAATCAGACACTGATCATTGTTTTATCAAGAGGATAACATTTCTAATAAAATACATTTCAAATGGGAGATTATAACAACAGCTTTTTTTGACTTACTTAGACTTTTTTGGGAGGAGCAAGGCAATAGACTTTTGATGAGTTCTAGGAGTAGAAGTGTAATCAAGAACAAGAGATACAGGAACACTCGCCCACTGACATTCAGGTGGCACTAAATGGCATTGCATAAATTATGAGAATGGGGACTATACACCTAGCACTGCTGTAGGACCAAGCTGAAAGAAAACTACTCCTCTATTAGATGTCACTTGCTTGTAGCCTGACTACGTGCAAGGATCTGCGCAAGTCACCCAGATATAGCCACCCACAAGCGACTACGGCATTAGTAGCCCAAAACTACCTATAAGGTGGCAACGTATGATCTACAAAGGGCCTGATTTATGTCAGTATGACTCTACTGCTGTCAGCTCTCATGCTCACAGCTGTATCACAGCTATAGCATGTACCTGCAGGCAGAATCCAGGTGTCAGTTACGAATGACAGCTGTCATCGATGCACACCTCCTCCTGGGGTGCAGTGGGCCCTCTTTTTTGGTCCTCTTTTCCCTATGATGGCAGCTGTGTTAGCTAAGGTACTCCTCACTGGGAAATGATAATTCAGTCGGTGCTCATTAGGGCCAGGAATTCATCAGCACAGATCTAAGAGTAGTTCGAAACATTCAGAAAAGATGTGGCTCAAACGACCTATGAATTACACTGATTCAGCACATGCACTGGACAGTCCTGTGGCCCAACTCTTTCCTGGACAACTCCGCCTACTTGGCCTGTACTGGCAAGCTCCACACCCTCAGCGCCAGTAGCCAGAGTTTCAGAGGAGGAAATGAATCATGCCCTCGGAATGCAACTGAAATCCCACAGATGTAAGAAAATACTTATTCATGTGCATATGTATATGTGCATACCTCCTATACTGCCAGTTACATTTCAATCAGATACCACATATGAATAAAAATACCCCAAATCTAGTGGTATTTAACATTAGGCAGCATTCCAAAGATACGGCACGTGATTATAAATGAAACAAGCAGTACCACATGACTTAAAATACAACGTCAACTGAATTTGGGCCCAATCCAGCACAAAATAACCACAGCTTTTCCAGGCTACACAGACATCAGGTTTGAACGGTCACACTGCGGCAACATGACACATAATCTGGAAATACCAACTTGTTATAGAAAGACAGTAAGGGATTGTCTAGACTGGGTCAAAACGCTTTGCAGAAACATTTTAGCTAAAATTAATACAGCGTAAGAAAGGGTGAGCAAAGTTTGATTAGTGAGTTGGCCAAGACAAGCCCATGGGGAGATCTCCTCAATTAAATTATTACTAATTTTTTTACGTTTGCATGTGAAGTCCCTACTTCTGGGTCACGTCACCTCTCTGCCTCTGTGTTCCCAGCTTCCTCCTTTTTTACCACGTTGACTGAAGACGGCCAGGCACGAGAGCTACCTGTCCATGCTCACACAGGCCTGGCCAAGCAGCAGGGCTCTTCCACAAGCAAAAAGGGTGGGACAGCCACAGCACCAAACTTTCTGGAACAGCCAAGCAGCTCAGACACAAGCCCCATCTTTTTAAAGCATCATTGATGCTTAAGACCTGAATGTAGCCACAGGCGCCAACATAGGCGCCTATCTCACTTGCTAACAGGGGGTTGTCAGTGTGCCAGGTTCACCCCTGGCAGGGGAACCCCCCTCGGGCAGGGGCAGAGCTGAAGTGGGCAGATGATGCCGTGAGCAATAGTCCTTGCCCATGATGCTACTAAACGAAAAGGCACTGCAGGTAATGTTGTTATCTGGAAAGAAGGTGACAGGTGTATTGCGCTGCAGATCTCGGGGCAGCCCGACCATGCCTTTGCTAGTTTTTGCAACAGTTCCCACCAGAAACAGCTGGTAGTGACCTACCTTCAAAAATCCTCTAGCTCGATGGTTACATCGAAGACATGGAGGAGATTTGAAGCCACCAAAGAACGCAATAGTCACACTGCCTGGATTGCCATCATACCTCTGTATGTGTCCTTTCCTGGAGAGGTAGAGGTGTGCATTTTCTTCTAACCAATTCTTCAGTCTCCTGCTGACAGATAGTTACTGCGTGTCATGAAGAGCTGAGCGTGGCCTCCTGCTCCAGCTCAACTTTCACCCTGATTTAAAAACATCAGAGTTTGGGGCCTCTCCTCATCCATATGCTAAGATGCAGATAGGAATAAGCAGAATAAAGAAGCCATAGAGATGGAGTCCGTCGTCCTGCAAGTCCTTACGTGAAATTTGCACCATATTTAATTGGACAATTAACAGCTGCACATTTCCATTACATTTCTTAGACTTGCAGCGCTTCGCAATGGCAGCACTGCCACTTCCCAGCTGCCTGAGGTGGTATCAGAATTTCCATTCTCATGCTGCTGCTGCTGCCACCACGACTAAAACGGCAGAGAAGACGAGCATGTTTGGCGCTGTGGTCCATTTCACCTGCTGTTACGTCCTCACAGAGTCAATGTGACAGGTTGTAAAGGCTTTTACGACCTGGTAGGCTGCACATAGCGGTTTGAATTAGAATGATAGTGCTGTCTCATGTAGAAAAGGTAAAGGACCAAAACTGCTTCCCGGGATGGCTTCTCGTACCACTTATGCGGGGAGACAGGGACACCCGAGCAGCACACTCCAGACAAACAGTGCTCAGGGCCATTTCCTAAAACAAGATACCAGGTCACACGTGTGTAAGGCTCCCTGTGGTACGATCAGATCTACTCCTTCCTAGGCACGGGTGCCACGCTCCAGTGTTTCCGTTCCCAAAGACTGCTAAAAAATGCGGATTCTCATTTAACCTTACATGTATAAAATGATAAATTGGGTCCCTAGAAGGACTGAAACATCAGACTGACCGCAAAGTTTAAAATACAGAAAACACAGGTTACCTTTCAGGTGTAAAAAGGGTAAAATTGGTCCCTAAAAGGACTGAAACACCACACTAACTCCAAAATATCAGACAGACACGTTGCCGTAAGTCCAGTTTGAGCCTCCAGCACTTAAAAAAAAAACCCAAACAAAAACCCAGAAACCCACCAACTAGGAAATCTTTTAAAACTCCCATTAGGGGAAAAGCCGTTGGCAGCAATTAGCAGCCCAGTCAAACCACCCGTCGCACGCACCCCCAAACCCCTGGCAGCCCCGGAAAAGGGCCGGCGAGTCGCCGGGAGCGGCGGGGAACGGGGCTGAGGCGGCGGGGGCGGGGGCGCGGGTAGTGCCGCTCTCTCAGTGGCCCTTCCCCCCGCCCAAGGCGGCTCTCGGCCGTTATCGCCTCGCGCCAGCCCTCTCCGGCCCCCCGCCTCCCCCCTCCGCGTCACGTGGCCGCGCGCGCGCCGCTGCCGTCACAAGGCGCAGGCGCGGCGGCCGTTGGCGGCGCGGGAGGGGTGATGGCGGTGCTGGTGCGGGAGCCCTTGGCTTCGCGGGCGCGGCCCTGGCCGCTGCCTCCCGGCGGTGGCGGCTCGGTGCGCGGCCTCCTCCGCGAACGCGCTCGGGCGTTGGTGAGTGGAAGGTGGGAGGGGGAATCGGTGGCCGTTGTGGGGATGCGGCGTCGACCCCCTCAGGCCTCGGGAGGGGGGCGGGCGGGCGAGGGCGCGGGGCTTTCGGTGCCGCCGGCGGCTAGCAGGCCGCATGTCTGCCCTCGCCCCTTCCCCCCTCGCCGTGAGGTGTACCTTTTCGGCCTCGCCGCGGCGGGGGGGCGCGGCTGACCGGGCTGTCGCATGTCGCGACTGTGGGCACGCTTCTTCTCGTTGCTGTCGCTTAGCTGAGCAGGAGGCCTGGCTGTAAGAGAGTCTTGTAGTCTCATGTAGATATATATGAAAGATCAATCTTAAATTCTTTACAGTTTGAAAAATGTGGGGTTTGTTTGTTTTTAGTACAGAGTGTTTGAACACTCGATGTAAATTTTCTCGTGGCGTGGCTATTGCCTATTCATGTTTACAAGCTGATTTAGGCTGTATTTAATTCTTCGGTAAACAGGAGTTAAAGCAAGCACTACAGAGAATGTTTATGCTTTTAAGATCGTCTGATTTTTGCTTCCCCTCTATTCCTGCGGGAAGGAGGAAAACATTTTCTTTGTCAGAATGTTTCATTTTCGGTCGAGCATATGACTCAGTTTTGCTGTTTTTCAGAATATTCCTGAAGAAAGCTTGTATGTGAAATGT
Organism: Sagittarius serpentarius; assembly: GCA_034782735.1. Classification (NCBI taxonomy): domain Eukaryota; kingdom Metazoa; phylum Chordata; class Aves; order Accipitriformes; family Sagittariidae; genus Sagittarius; species Sagittarius serpentarius. The sequence goes on along the minus strand of JAVKLA010000054.1, from coordinate 14,757,124 downwards.
AACGGACGACTGGTTAGCGATGAAGATGTATTGCAGAATGGAGCCGTTTATAGTCTGGAACCAAGACTTTGTGGTGGAAAGGGAGGTTTGTTGCTTAACTGCTTGTTATCAATTAGATTCTTAGGTTAAAAAAACTTTTGTTATACTGTAGTCTATGCTGATAGCAGCCATCTATTAGCAGATCTCATGTAATGTGGATGACTGTGATATAATGTCTCTGAGCTGAAACCAAAGTCTACCTGCTAAGCAGAGAATTGACCAGGGAAGCTGCAGTTCAGCTAATAGGTTTGCTGGTGTAGCTCTCCTTCGCACCCCTGGTCAGCTTAGGTCTATTAGTAGAAATCTGTGATGTGCATCAAATTGACTTCAGAGTTGAAATTGTGTTTAAAAGCACCCAGCTTCTTAGGCTCCTAAGTGTCATTCATGGTCACATAGGACAAGTATTCCAGGTACAAATAGTCAGTGATTTGAGTATGTTATATGACCTAACTGATTTTGTCTTCTTTTACTTGAAAAAACATATAAATGCCAAGATCTCAGTAGCTTAAGAACTAAAGAATTCCATCTAAGCTAGACTCCCTATATTGACAAAGTATTTCAGCTGTGTTGCTGAACGTGTATATTAATCGTACAAAAAGATACAGCCACCGACAATGTGGGCATTCCCTAAAATGGAATATGATGGGTGAAGCAAGTTTAGCAGAGTATTTGAGTGTAATTGGAGTCAATATGTTTGCTTTTTGAATCCAGTTCTCAGAATTTTCCAGCTGTTGCACTAAAAAAGCTGAATAGTTATGCAGCCTTGCATCAGACTGCAGCTCAGCTTACTTTGCCTTCTTCAGTTTTAGATAGAACTGGAAATAAATATTGTTGCTATAGCTTATGAGGTATTGTGGTTTCTTTAGGTACCCTAAAAGTGGTGCACATGGTAGAAGTTCATAGTATAGGATGCTTCTTCCTCACCTATTGTCCATCAGCTTCAGTTATCCTGGGATGACCCAGGATACACATTCTGTGATTCACTCTGTGTTACTGATTTGCCACTGGGGTCAGTTTAAAATTGTTCTTTAACAATTTTGTCTGATTTGTAAAGTGTTCCTTTTGTTTTGACTTTGACTTAAAAGCCTGATAAAAACAGGCAAACAAACACAGGTCAGAACTACTGAGACTTACTGTGTGATCTTAGGGGAATACAGATTATGCAGGCTTAGAAGAGAACTGAGCACTTTATTATCAGACCTAATTCAGCACCTGCAACCTTAGTGAATGCACTGCTGTTGATTTTTTGGGAAGGTACCTGGCTAGGCCTAGCAGCTAGGTCCGCGTTCTTCACAATGTAAAATTCAATCGCATGTTTCATGAGCTACAGAAACTCTCCTCGCTAATGGCAGCAATTGGTTTTGTTAGCTGAATGCAAGACTTTCTGCCTCATGATACAGTAGGCTCTCTGGATCGGTTTCTGTTTGTAACACTCCTTAAAGGTACTTTTGGGGCACTGAAAAGTATAGATTTGTTCAGCTTCTAGTTAAAAAACAGTGCTTGGCACTTTCAAATTGCTTGAAGGATTATATTAATCCACATTGTGTTTTCTTGAGATAAAAAAGGTTGCAAACCATTTTGCTGGGGGAATCCAGAAACAGGCTTTCATAGAAGTGCTGTGCAGGTTCTAGTAAGTCTGGAGTCCATCTGGTGTGATATCAGGAGCACAAAACTGAGATGAGTGGTAAATGCTGGATGCCTTTTTTCACTTCGTATTTCAGCGTTTCACCCAATGACAATTCTCCAACATGTTGCAACTTCCAACTTACCCTTTGTTTCAGTTGCACTGAGGGAAAGTGTTGAATTCACTGTGTTCTTTTTCCATAATTAATTCTTTTGTTATGTACTAGCTTATCTCCATTTGTTTCTTGATTACATTTTTTCCTCAGGGTTTGGATCTATGCTGCGAGCACTTGGTGCTCAGATCGAAAAGACAACAAATAGAGAGGCTTGCCGAGATCTCAGTGGAAGGAGACTTCGAGATGTCAATCACGAAAAAGCGTAAGGCATTTTCTTAGAAACTAGAATTATAAAATAAACAGACCACGTAGTTCACTGTTAACAAAAGAGGTCAAATGACAGGCTGTTGTAGCAATGAAATTTTATTTTGAATACTAAAAAGAGCACAAGTGAAATCTTAAGCACAGATGGACTGGAAGCCAACAGGATTCTTCTGACTATAATTACATTATTGCAAAATAGGTGTGATTATACTGCAACCTGCTTCTGAGAGACTGTTCTGCACGTCTTAGAACTGGAATTCTCACAGTTCTCGCTGAAGCTGCATGACCATGATATTGGGGATATGTGACCTTACTGCTGTTTCTGGCTTCCAAAATAAACATCACTCTCTTCTCTGTAGCGGAATCCCTGTATATTCCTTCAGTAATTCCCCTGGGTGCTGTTAGTTGTCTTTTCCCATTGTCTCCCATCCTAGCAGGTGGTAGAAGCATTGAGTAATTGCAAAGCAACAAACTGATATTACATTAAATGCTGGAAACACTCTCATTTTCACGGTTCTGTCACCTGCAGGATGGCTGAATGGGTGAAACAGCAAGCAGAACGGGAAGCAGAAAAAGAGCAAAGGCGCTTGGAAAGGCTGCAGCGGAAACTTGCGGAGCCAAAGCACTTTTTCACAAATCCGGACTACCAGCAGCAGTGTCATGAAATGGCTGAGCGACTAGAAGATTCAGTCCTTAAAGGTATTGCAGTTTAACCTCACTTTCTGTCCTCAAAAAATAAAGCAAACTAGAAGTCCTTATAGCCACACTCCAGTATGAAAATATAAAAAAAAAGTTGCTGACAGTAACCCTTTAAATGGAATGAAACTTGAATTCCAGTAAAATTTGTTGGACTTCATTTTTCCTCTTTGGCTACTGCTTCTCTTAAATTGCATTGAACAGTGTAACACAGATGCAAGTGATGCTTCATCTTGCTGTGCTACAGTGTCATCATAATAAAAGCAAAATTCTGTGAAGGTAGTGTTGCTAGTTCAGCTGTAAGAATTACGTAATAATTTTCAGTGAAATAATATATATAAACAAGTCTTACTAGAAATGGAATCCAACTACAAAATACCTTGTTTCACTTACTGTTCTTTGTAGTTATTTATGCATGAATTGTTCCCTTGCTGGCAGCTGGACAGCGAGACTTGAGGCTGAATGGGAGGTAGAACCTGAGAATTCAGGAATCCAATTTTAAGAGTGACTGTGCCGTAGTAGAGCAGTGTAAGAAAGCTTTTGCTGCTACTGAATTTATTTTGAAGCTTTGAGTCTACATAAGTGTGCACCAATAGTGATTATTTCCAGATTGTGTTTTAAATTGTATCTGAAATTAAAAGATAAGTAGAATTTACAACATGTGAGAATTGTGTATAGGTGAAGTAGACTTAACTTTGTTTTGAAGGATTGCAGGCCTCTTCAAGCAAAGTAGTGTCACCAGAAAGTGGCAGTAGTCGGAAGCGTCCAGGTGAATCTGGAAAGAATGGAACAAAATCTCGAAAAAGAAAATGTTTTTGGTAAGTATTATGACTCTGTTTATACTTAAGTATTAAGCCTTGAACAGGCTGACAGATTAGGTACATACAAGTAAGCAACACCTTATCAGAGATGTCAACTTAAATAGCAAAATTAAATTGAACTGATTAAATTGGAGAACTTAAAGTAAATGTTGCTGTGTTCATTTAATTCTGTCCCAGCTGAGCAGATGAACTTTATTTCCAAAAAGAGGCACCTTTTTTCCCCCCTCCTAATACAGTTATATTCTATATACCTTTCACTGTCTTTTATTTCATTAATGAATTAAATTTACAATGAACTAAAAAAAGTTTTGTTTTTTTTTCCTGGCATTTTTCACCTAATGTGACATGAAAGAGAAGTCTTAATGATTCCAGTGGTATTTAGAATAGCAGTACGTAGCACACACTTTTGTATTGGGAATGCTGTAAAAAGACACCTGTTTTGGGGGGATGTTGGGTCCCGTTCAGTATTAGCAGCTCTTCCATTTGCTAAACTACCCTAAACAGCTGCTACAGTAGTTCACCGCAGCTCTCTGAAATGACTTTTGGAAAGAAAGCATGACAATAAAAATAAGGGGGGGGGGGGGGGGGCGTGAAA